>PVIW01006437.1:0-87078 GCA_004026585.1 Noctilio leporinus
TCCTTTATGAAGTTAGAAATTTCTACTTGTTTTACATCACAAGTAGTAAGCTCTGTTTTCTTGGTTCTCCCAATCAGATACTTCCTCTGCCCACCCCTAGGAGTTCCATTTCTGTCTTACTAACTGTTTTGGACATTACTCGAGTGACCTAAACTAATTTGTCAGTAGCACCTTGTGTTTGGATGTAGTCTGGTTATATTTGTAGATTCAGCTCCACCCTGAATTTTAACAGGAAGTGTGTGGGTGCTTAAGTCTGTAATGAGGCATTCCTCCTTGTGGGTGTTGCGTGGTGGTGAGGATGGCTATATGCAACAGTAAATTCCTAGTTCTTTAAACATTGTAGTAGACAAACTTAGATTACAGTAAGCCTGCGTGTTGGCTCTCATTTTAAAGTTAAATGATTATTTGGCTCTTCAATTGAAATTCTTGAACCCACTTGGAATACAGTCTTTTTTCTTTCATCCTCACCTGAGGATGTTTGTTGATTTGAGAGAGAGGAAGAGAGAGAAACATTGATGTGAGGGAAGCATCCATCGTTTGTGTCCTGTACATGCCCCCACCAGGGATCAAACCCGTAACGTAGGTATGTGCCCTGACCAGAAATCAAACCCAAAAACTTTTTGGTGCATAGGACGACACTTCAATCAACTGAGCCACCCAGCAAGGATGGGATGCATATTCTTAAATAAATTATCTCTTGAAAGAGAAAACTAATCTACAAAATAAAGCTCTTATATGCCCCATCCAAAATGCTGTTAACTATCAAATAGTGGGAAATGCTGAAGTGAAAGCAGAAGTCTTACTTGCCACACGTACAACATCCCCACATGTTGTTTATCATCCCCTGCTACTGCTGATCAGCTTTTTGGGGGTATGTTTCAAAGAGGAACTGCCTTGAGAAGCATTTCTATTGTATGGTTATTGCTGAAGCTCAGATGCACTTGCTTCTGGATGTTGCATGGAAATCTGTGGATATTATCAGTGACCTTGACTTGAAATGAAGCGTTCATTTATTTATAATAAACAGCTAGTAATAAACATCATTGCCAGAATATGCAGTCAGTCCCTATTCTGCCCTGTTAATAACAGGGATTCAGAGTATGGGGTACAAATACATCTTCCCTCCCATACTCAGCCTTCCTTTATTACCCTTGTCTACTCTTCCGATCCCTACTTCTCACCTCACCCCATTCCTGCCCCAAGATATTGGGGTCAGAATTGTGAGAGTTCAGAGAGTAGGGTGGATGTCAGAGTCTTCTTTTGACTTTACACTGACCACATATGCTATATAAATATTCCATATAACTTCAAACATACAGACTTAAGACTCTTATTGTTTGAAGGGATCTGAAAGAACGCCTCATCCAGTTTCCAGTTCAAAGCATGAATCCTGTCATGTACTGACATTTTAGACCAGTGATGATTTTCAACTGGTGTACTGCAAGAATTTTTAAAACATGGCAGTACTTGACTATTTATCAGGAGCACTGACCTCTTTTCCCTTACATTGTCAAATAAAAAAATGACACCGTCCAACACAATACCTGTCCAGTGTGAATGAATCAAAAGTATACCTATTTTTTTGTTGTCAGATTGGCAAAAAATAATATTTTGGGGGGTGCCATAGAATTTTAGTAATTACTGTATGTGCCATGAGATGAAAAAGGTTGAAAATCACTGGTCTAGACTGCTAGGATATGGCTAGGAAGGGATTCCTGAAGTCTTATTTGTTCTCACTGCATCTCAAGTCCCTTAGGCTGAAAATAGCGAGGGCTAAAGATGGAGGTTGCTGCTGAGTCTGGCTGGATGTCAGGAACTGATGCAAAGCCTGCTATTTTTTTTAATTTAAAAAAAAATTTCTTTGGGTAGCCTACTCCAAGATCAGTCAGGGAACCTTTTAGGGTATAAATAACTTTAGGGCTCAGTGTAGACCATCCTTTGGAACATTCTGGATGGGATTTTGCAGGTCTTGGTAACTAGATGAATCTAGGCCTGGAGAAGACCTGCCTCTGGCCTTGTAATCAGAATGCAAGTGAGGATGTTATAGCAGCTTCGATAGAAACAAATCCAGGAATTTTTAGAGCTTCTTAAAAATCACCTTGTTTAGTCCCTTTATTTTGCAGATGAGGAAACTGTATCCCAGATTTCATCTTTGATTTAGGGCATTGTAGAAGTCATCCAGTCTGACTTGACTGGTCAACACCAGCATCTTACAGAATATGAATGTCTCCTCCAGCATGCCTGATAGCCCGTCAGTCGCCCAGAGGATGTTATAGGGGAACTCATATTTCTAGAGAGAGAACAGCTCTAATTAAAAAGAATTAACGGCATTGAAATCTGCTTGCCTATAACTTTTATTTTTTCAGTAGTTCTAATTTAATTCCTTTCCTATGTTACATCCCCCAAAATAAGACTTCTCAAACCCCCAGATTAGCAAATATCACCATATCGTATACCGTCCTTAACACAGTTAAAGTATAACTGAAAAAATACTTTATTGATTCTGTAAAGACAGGGCATTCATTCTGTATTCTTCCATGTATTCAAAACTTTTCTTAGCTAAGAATCACCACTTCTTGGTTTTCTTCACTTTTTCGTCATTTCTGTAACTGACATAGCATTTAGCTCTTTCCATGAAACTTTTAATAAACATGTATTTTGTCGTTTCTTAAATATAATTGTATGAAACTATCAGGAGTTTTGGTAGCAGGGCTCGCCACCCTGTAACCTGCCTTTGGTTGCTCATTTTCTATTTGCTAGCTGTGGTGGGCCTCTCCAATTTCTGTTGTCTCCTCCTTAGCTTGTGAGAGTTTCCCAGCTGCTCTTCTTACCGGCAGCCTTCTCCTGCCCAAATGCAGATTCTTTGCTTCTCTCAGAATGATTTGTTTAAAATGCAGATTTGACCATGTTAACTTCCTTAATTCAGAGTTTCCTCAACACCCAGTGCTCCACAGATTTTCTGGTAAATGACTACTGGGGATAGAGCAGCCTTGCTCAACTGGACTTCCATGAGAGAGTTAACTCTGGTGCCATTAGGCATCCATTGTAGGTTAAATGCATTAACTGTTTTCACTGCATCAGGGATGCTGCTAACGAGTATAGTCCTGAGGAAAATTGAGACAGTAGTCACTGTAATCATTTTCTTTGTTCTTTGGTTCAAACCAGAAACCCAGTATGAAAGAGTGAAGGAGAGAAAGATATGTTTTTTTGTTTTTCTAAAGATTTTATTCATTCTTTTTAGAGAGAAGGGCAGAGAGGAAGGAAGAAAGGGAGAGAAACACCAGTGTATGGTTGCCTTTCACCTGCCTCCAGCTGAGGAGCTGGCTGGACACCTTGGCTTTGCAACCTGGGGATGTGCCCTGACTGGGAATCAAACCAGTGACCTTTGGCATCGCAGTCTGGCGCCACCAGTCAGGGCAATATAAGTTCTTTAGTAGGTCTAGAAGCATGACTTGGTGCAACCTCCAGAAAAAAGCCCACCACATTTCATTGAAGTCTGGGGTTTCATCTTTAAAGTATGTGACTATTACGTTCTTCTACATAATAGGTCCAGGGTTAAAAGTGTTTTAAAATATTTATCAGTGAATAAAATTGATTTTCCAGGAACATTTGCCTAGGATTCGAGAACTACAAATAACTTCTTTTCTTTATTAGCTTTTTATATATATTATAAAAAATTGTCCCAGATCACACAGCTCCAGGTGTCAGAGTCAGTGTACTAACCGACATGTCTCACTCAGCTCTACAGCTTGAAGCTAAGTTGAGAGTCAGGAGCCTAGAAGTCTTTGCTCATTTCTAAGTTTATCTTCACGAGAAGGCAGGATTTTGTTTCTCGTCAAATAACTATTACAGTTCAGATCATTCATAATTCCGTACTTTTATTTTTGAGATTTTATTTATTTGTTTTTAGAGAGGGGGAAAGGGAGGGAGAAGAACATCAACGTGCAAGGGAAACATCGATTGGTTGTTTCCCGCATGCACCCCAGCCAGGGACCTGGCCCACAACCCAGGCACGTGCCCCAGTCAGAAATCTAAACTGGTGACCCTTTGCTTTGCGGGAACATATCTAACCCACTGAGTCACACAGGTCAGGATCTAATTCCATACTTCTTATGCAAAATGTAAGTAACTTGATTATCCAAACAAAAATGAGCAGTGATGCAGGTAATTCCATTTAACTGGAAATCTTGTCTCTCTTTGGTGGCTCTGAAACATCAAATGAGTTTTGTGTTTTGTTTTGTTTTTTAAGATTTTATTTAATTATTTTTTAGAAAGAGGGGAAAGGAGAGACGCAGAGAGGGAGAGAGACATCAATGTATGGTTGCGTTTCACCTGCCTCCAGCCACAGAACTGACTGGAGACCTGGTTTGCAACCTGGTTATATGCCCGGCTGGGGAATCGAACCTGCGACCTTTGGGTTCACAGGCTGGCGCCTTAACCACTGTGCTACCAGCCAGGGCTAAATGAGTTTTTAATAACAGATATACTTTTCTGATTATTTTGTCTTAATGGTTATTAATTTTAGAGAGAGAGGAAAGGAGAGAGAGAGAAACATCAATTTGTTGTTCCACTTATTTATGCATTTATTGGTTGATTTTTTTTTAAAAATTTATTATTTTTAGAGAGGGGGGAAGGAGATAGGCAGAGAGGAATTGAAAGAGATATTAATGTATGATTGCCTTTTGCCTGCCTCCAGCCATGGACCTAGCTGGAGATCTGGTTTGCAACCTGCTTATGTTACCCTGGCTGGGGAATCGAACTATCGACCTTGGTGTTCGAAGGCCGTGTCCCTATCCACTGTGCCACCAGCCAGGGCTTATTGGTTGATTCTTATATGTAACCTGAGTGGAGATTGACCTGAAACCTTGGTGTGTTGGGATGATGCTCTAACCAACTGAGCTATTTGGTCAGGGCCTTGACATATCGTCATTTCTTAAGTACTCTTTAGTTGGTTATAGGAACTGGCTTTTTTGGCAAAAGGAGGCCATCTTACTATTGAAAATTGATTTCAGGTGAATATCACCTAGATGACAGAGCTGACTTCATTTGTGTCTCTTTACCCAAGGCACTTGGCAAAGCATAAATGCTAAAGTACCAAGGTCTTAGAAATTGACCCGCACCCGCTGCCTCCCCATTCTGACATTTACCTAGCCATCTGGAATCCAGTTTCTATTAGGTGTTCAGAGAGAACTTCTGGAATGCCCTGTCAGTGGCCACATTCAAGACAGAATTTCAAGGAGATCTGGCCCCTTTAACTCCTCTGAAAAGCTGGAACAAGACTGAAATTATTGCTAATAGGAGGAACCACAGTGGCTGTTTTCAGTCATCTCTGACTGCACCTTTGAATGTCTGGTTCCTTCAGAAAGCTTGAGATAATGGGGGTCTAAGGGCATTCCAAAGATGGTGTACAGAGAGCCCTGTGGGGTTCTTTTATTTGTAACTTCTTGCCTCCTTTGCTGTTCTAAACTCTTTTCACCATAAGTTACTAAAGATTGCATCTTAGTACCCTGTCCTCTTTACATTAAGTAAAAGAGAAGCGGTAGACTTGAAAGGGACAGTCCAGAGTTTGGGTTAGAAAACCTTTTGAGTCAAAGGGGAACTTTAACAGAGGAACAGAATGAAAATTATTTCCTTAGACAGTAGACAAATATTCAGGAAACACCTCTGCACCCCAAAGATAGGCACAGCTGCCACACAGTGCCTATTAAAGGGAGGTTCAGAGTTACAAGCAAACAGCTGATTCTCTTGGTTCTTGGGCTGTTGCTCTTGGTGACAGGAAATCTTGTTCCCCAAGCTGCTGGCTTCCTGTTTTATTTTTATTCTTAGCAGATCAGAATGTCCATAACAAGGAGCAGTCTGTTCAAAAGGGTTCTACTCCTCCTTGGAGCCTGAAGGGCTTTTAAAAAAACTTTTGGTCAGATAGTATGTTGGTTCACTTTTAAGATCTATGGTATTTAGCTTGGTTTAAGCATTTTGTGTTCACAGTCAGCGTTTGGTGATGAATTGGTGTTGTAAGATTTGATGTAAGTAAACCTCTATTGTTTTGCTATTTTTGTTGCTTAAGAATTTGGAATATTGGGGACTTGGGTATGTTACTTTCATGTTTTCACTTGTTTTGTTTAAAGTGAATCTGCCATTTTCCCTAGATAAAAATCACTAGATGTTTTGGGTATCTTTAGTTTCACAAGGTAGGGGAATAGGACCATGGCCTAGTGTGCCTTGGCTGTAGTCATATCCATTTTGTTCAGACTAAAACCTGCTCCTATCCTTGTAAAGCTAGAAATTTGGTAATTTTACTCTAAAACAATAGCTTAGCATGAACCTGAGGTGCTGGGGGATTTCCTAGGGGAAGGGGTTCAGCCGACAGGAGAAGAAACAGTAACTGGAAGGTTTCCGGACCTGCTCCAGACACTTCCTGCTGTCTCAAGAGCCCTTTAGCCCAGGTGTGTTGATCCAGATGGGAGAGAGAAAGGGAGCTGTTGAGTAGAAGAGAGAGAAAGGACTAAGGAATCTTAAAGCATAATTTGCTCGGCATTGTGTTCAGTGTTGAACGTACAAAATTTTCCTTGATATTCTTTCTGTCAATTTACAGACCAGACTTAAGTAGTGTTGGTAGATACAGGCAGCTAGTATTTAGTTGTACATTAACAGTCATCCATTCAGGAAGAACTGGAGAGGTTATGTCCTGATGTAGATCAGTGGAATCACTATTAGCAACTTAATTTCATTGTGGAATTATCAAATGATAGAAGCTCTTTTTTGATCCATACAGTTGATCATCTAGAATCTGTTCTGTCCTGTTTATGGATACCCAAAAGGACAGGAGCTATACCATCTAGACTCTGCTGAATGGGCTGTTTTCTGAACATGCCTTCTTGCCTCTGGAGATTCTCGTTGGTTGAAACATAGTTGTTATTGTAAGGTTTTCAGGTGTTTTATGCTGCCTGTGGTACCTCAAGTAGGCACCAGTTCAGAATTTCTGAACTTACCTAGCAAGCTCTCTGTTAGCAAACCTTAAAAAGGGCGGGGAGCTGGGGGTAGAAGGATAGAAGCTAGGTCTTAAAACAAGAGAAAAAAGATTTTTTAAAAGCTGTTTTAGATCAGGGCAAGACAAAAGAGAAAAAGACACAGCCCTAGTGTGCCTGGAATCTGTGGTTGAATAATACTTTCCTGTTATTTCTTTTTTAGGTTGTTTTTCATCATTTAGAACATCGCCTGCAGCAGGTCCACTATGCCGTTAGTAACGAGGAACATCGAGCCAAGGCACCTGTGCCGTCAGACGTTGCCTAGTGTTCGGAGCGAGGAGCTGGAATGCGTGACCAACATCAGCCTGGCAAATGTCATCCGACAGCTGGGCAGCCTGAGTGAGTGCGCAGAGAGCCTGTGCTTTGCCCTCAGGGGTCGTTGGTGCTCTTTATTTAGTTTCCTTCTCCTCCCATGTTCCTATTTCTCCCCCATCTGCCTTCCCTAGGTAATGCAAAAATGCATCCCACCCCCCTTTCCCCAAAGAGAGGCTCCCTTTCTGTACAGATTCTTCCCCTCAACCCTTTCTTCATCTGCCACCACCCTCTAGGCTCCCTCCACCTCCCTCTCCACCTGCTTCAGAAGAAATCTGTGGGAAGGGTGGCAGGAAGGGCTGCAGCAGAAACTGCAGATGGAATGACAGAGCAGAATTCTGTGTGTGTAAAGTGGGAGGTTCACAGAACAGTATCTTGGGTTAGGGAATGTGCCTGTAATTGCACGAGCTGTTCAATGTCGCCTTACTTTTGCTGAAGCCTCAAATGTGCCAGTAGTCTTTATCTACCGACATACCCCCCACCCGGCCCCACCCCTTTCTTCCCAAAGAGGAGTGAAGCAAACATGCACTCAGAGAGATTCTGGCTGACTTGCCTACCCTGGTACACATTTAATTGTGCTGCAAGCCCCCAGGCCCAAGTTCAGGGTACAAATTACTTCTGCAGTCTCCGAGGTATTGGGAGTTTTGCACGCTGTGTGAGCACACGAGAACACAAACTGTAGCTGTGGCCATTCTTCTCTGGGAGGAAGATAGGGAGTAGCCCAGTCTGTTTTGGAGCTGAGGGGAAGCCAGATTAACTGTAATGTTTTTTAATTGACAAGAATGAATGAGACTGCCTCGGGTGGGGTACATGCACGTGGTTTGGGTTTCATTCTGAATCAAGCTGAATTTGTTTGTTTGAAGTTGGGGTATGAGAAGGGCAGGTGCTTGGATGGGCTGTGCATTTGCCTAGTGCCACCCCAGCTCCCCATAAGAACTTTCGTCAGAATGCCATTTTAGTGATCTTCCTTAGCAAAGGCATCTTGGTGTGAGTTATTTCAGACATGCACCCCTGCTGTTGCATCACTGCCCTTAGTGAAGGCAATGGACTGTCAAGAAAGCCTGCCTTCCCCCAGATGCTAATAGACCCTGCCTTTAAAACAGGGGCCTGAAGAGACAGAGCTCAGTGACCAGGTGATAATATGGGGTCCAAGATTCCTAAGCCTTCACCTAGCTCAGAGACCATCTTGGTTGATCCAGGGCTTAGGGAAACATGGGTGGACACCACAAAGAAACGAAGCCCTGTCGATGCCTGTCCTACTTAAAGGAACATTGACAGCAGTGCATCCAACAACAGTGCGGCTGAGAAGGAAGCACATGAAGGCTGCAGAGATCCTCACTGCGTCGTAAAAGCGTCATTTCTGCTTCCATCACCCTGCAAAGGCCAAATGGGTGGAAGTCGTTCACACACTGGTTCCTTCTCCATAGGACAAAGGACATCTAGCTAATGATGCTTCTTTCTCTCACTCAGCAGGAGTTATGCCCTCTCTCAGGTGCTTTCCAGAGCAGTGTTCACTCCCACCGGTGATCAGACCACTTCTATCTCAGGGAAGCTGATCTGAGGGCCAGGGTCAGCTTGTGCCCACAGAAACAAGATTTCCTTACATCATGGACCTGACCGATCCTTTATTCATCCTATAAACCTGTATTGAACATATTTTATGAGCTAGATGCTGAGGGAATAAAGTGATAATAAGAAACGGTCTCTGCTGCTGCTGGCTGGGTAGCTCAGTTGGGTTTTTGTTGGTTAAAGTCTTGTCCCAATATACCGAGGTTGCAGGTTCAACTCCTGGTCATAGCACATACAAGAATCCACCAATGACCACATAAATAAATGGGCCATCAAATCAATGTCTCTTACCCCACTTTCTCTCCTTCCCTCCTTCCCTCTCTCTTCTGCCCTCTCTCTCCCTCTCTCTAAAATCAAGAAATAATTTTTTTTTTTAAAAAGAAATAGTCTGTGCTTTTCCATTCTAGCAGCTTATAATCTACCAGAGGAAACTGAAATGAATATATTTTTTTAGTAAGCCATCTTTCTTTTTTTTAATATTTTATTTCTTTCTAGAGAGGGGGAGGGGGGAAGGGAGAAAGGGAGAGAAACATCAATGTGTGGTTGCCTCTCATGCACCCCATCTGGGAACCTGGCCCGCAACCCAGGCATGTGTGCCTTGACTAGGAATCGAACCAGTGACCCTTTGGTTTGCAGACCGGCGCTCAGTCCACTGAGCCACACCAGCCAGGGTGAAACAAATAATTCTTAAGGGGAGAATGGGAAGAGGGTAAGAAGGGAACTTAGATTTGTTGATATCCTACTTATGCCAGGGTTAAATAGGATCTTGGCATAGATTATCTCATTCAGTCCTCTCAGTAATTCTGTGAGGGCAGGTGGTGGTGTTCCTGTTTTTCAGATGAAGAAATGAAGGCTCAGAAAAATAAGTAACTGGACTCAAGAGACAGTAGCTAATAAGCGGCAAGTCAGACCTTCTAAGGATTTCTCATCTCAGTGCCCTACTCTGTGTGTCTGTCAGTAGAGCCCTGGTTCAGACATTTTTAACTCTGTCCTAAACTATTACCCTAGCTTCCCTCTGGCCTTCCTTTCTCTGCTCAGCCCCCTTAAATCTAGAAACCTGAATAGCTTATAAATCTTAAACCTATATCCCTGCCACAGTGGTCTGCCCAGAACACAAATCTCACTTTTTATCTTTATAATTCTGAGTTGTTTACGTTTTTAAAAGTTAAGGCTGTTCTGATTTTGGTCATTTAAAAAGTGTTTTAGTTAAAAAAATTTTTTTTTCTTTGGCTCCTCCCCCATATCTAAAAAGTGTTTTTAAACTTAGAGTTTAAAACAACTGTTAACTATCTCCGCTGTTCCTCACTACGGAGTTACCTGAGTTCCTTGGCCTGGCATTCAAGACCCTTCAAGACCTGCTTTCCTTTCCAGTCTCATTTTCCCAATCCATCTCTCCCATTTTATAGTCGTTTTTGTTTTTTTTTTTAAGATTTTATTTGTTTTTATAGAGAAGGGAAGGGAGAGAGGCAGAGAGGGAGCGAGACATCAACATATGGTTGCCTTTCACCTGCCTCCAGCTACGGACCTGGCTGGAGACCTGGCTTGCAACCTGGTTACGTGCCCTGACTGGGAACTGAACCAGCGACCTTTGGGTTCGCAGACCAGTGCCTTATCCACTGTGCCACCAGCCAGGGCCCATTTTATAGTCTTTTAAAAGGGAAAAAGGGAGAAAGAAAGAAGGAATTCTCAACTACTTATGGTTCCTCTTAGAGCATACTCTCATACCTCTGTGTGGTGCCCTTGCAGTCCCCTCCTTATAGCTGATCTGTAACGCCCACCTTAGGGATCGCCTCCTCCATATTGGCCCTATTACATGCATGTATTATTACCTACCACATTATATTGAAAACAATCTATATCTCTTAAATTAAAATTTCTTTTTTTTTAAAAGGTTCTATCCATTATTTTTAGAGAGGGGTAGATTTTATTCAGTGTTTTTAGAGAGAAGGGCAGGAAGGAAGGAAGAAAGGGAGAGAAACATCAATGTATGGTTGCCTTTCATCTGCCTCCAGCTGAGGAGCTGGCTGGAGAGCTGGCTTACAACCTGGTTATGTGCCCTGGCTGGGAATTGAACCAGCGACCTTAGGGTTCGAAGGCCGGAGCCTTATCCACTGTGCCACCAGCCAGGGCCTAAAAGTTCTTTAAAGGCAAAAATCATGTGTTATTGAAGTTCAGTAAATACTTGTTGAATGATTCATGCTTGTATTCTCTTCACCATTTCATGCAGTTGGTGCGCAGTTGCTACAGAAAAGGAAGGAATGAATGCTATCTGCAGGAAGTAGGAGCCCAGGTGGAAACAGGGAGGGTAATGGGAGGGTGGATAGAAAAGGTTACTTTTGAACCAGGCCTTGAAAGCTTCTAGGGTTTCATCTGTCGGAGAGGGCCACAGAAATGGGCCCACGTGTGCTTTAAGCTCATGATCTTGGCCTCATGCTTTGTACTGTAACCAGAAGTGCTCGGCCTAATAGCGAAAGGGTGATTATGGGATGGATAAAGCACAAAACTAAAAATTCCAGAGCTGTGGGTTGCTTCGTGATAGCACACCCAGAATTCTTATTTTTCCCTTAGGGCAATGAGATTGGTATTTCACCTATTACGTTGCCATATCTTAGGAAATAAAGGCACAGCCAGCCAGCCAGCCAGTACTTTTGACCACCTAGGGGAGTGGAACCCCCACTTGGGTCACTAAGAAATCATGCTATGATATTGGGTTTTCTAACCAAGTGTAGTGGGACCATGCCATTGCGGCGGAGCTCCAAGACTCCCATTCAGACTTCAACAAGAGCAGCTTCACATTTTTTTAAATTACTTTGACCTGTTCTAGTTCAAGTAAAATTTCGTTTGAATAGTTCTACTGCAAAGGGGAAAAATATTGATTACTGATTCCAAAATATTTTGCAAAATGTGGTACCTATTATGAATGTCCTAGTGTGATAATGGATCTATCTTGGTAATCTGAATGAGTGAAATTTAACTGTAAACGAGGCACCCTGGTTTTCTTTTAAGGTTGGAGTAATTTTTAGTACTTGAAGAATAGGGACTATCATTACTGACTGGAATTATATTTAAAATTTTCTCTAAGCATACAACTTGGGATATTTAGTTATTCCCATTCTTAAAAATCATGTGATATGGTTGAGCAATATAAGAAAGAATCTCATTGTACCAGCTTACATTTTTAGCTCATTTAATCCTGACAACTTGGTGAGGTAGATGTTGTCATCCTTGTTTTACAGATGAGGAAACTGAAGCTGAGAGGTTGGGATTTGCTGAAGAGTGCACGGTGTAAACAGAAAAAACTAAGACTTAAATCGTATTTTCTGGTTTGAAGTGCATTGCTTCTTCCCTATATATCATCTTGTAGTTCTAAGTATGCCTAGGGCCTGCTATGAGGTGACAGCGGGGACACCTGTGTACCACCTCACTTTCTCTTCAGATAGCATTCTCAGTGTTACCATTTGTGTACATGGGGTTCTTTGTAAGATTTTTATCTTGAAAACCACTGTGCTACAGTGAGCCTCTACTCCCACTATCGCGGTTACCTTCACCGAGGAGCAGGAAATTCTGGGTACTCTCTTGGTGACCTAGAGGTAAGTTAACCTGGGCTTTTCCTTTCCTCCAGAGCAGCTGGATGGAAAACAGAAATTTTTGAGTCTGGTTTATTTTCCACACATAATGTTGCATGTTTCTCTGCTTTACCCTTACTCTCACAGTTTTTGTTACCTGGTAACAGAGCATGGTACTGTGTGGTTTTTATAGGAACTTGGCCATACTATGGTCAGGGATCAGATGGGATCCTTAGCCGGCAGAGGAGAAATGCAGCTCCTTAGCCAATTTAAGTCCTTTGAGCCCAGGAGCTTCCCATGGCTGTTTTGATAACAAAACCATTCAGTATGCAAAGACTTGCTCCTTTCCTTGATTAGAAACTCCTATTGACTGAATTCACCAGCAATTCAAAATATGCAGCTGATTGGTCTTACCCTTGCTCTCCAGGCCACCCTGGGAAGGTGAGCTACAGTTCACCCTAAAAGTGCACTTTGGGCCTTTTGGACTATTTTTTTCCTGTCAAGTGTGGACTAAGTATAAACGAAGTTTAGAAACTAAAAATCGGAGCCTACTGTAAATAGTTCTCAAAGAATTATCTTTTGGCTGAGCATTCACTCAAGCTTGCCTTCACTGTGCAGGTAAAAACTCAGATGGTGTATTTGTTTGTATGAACCACTTTTCATTCCTAGCAAGAATGTGCTTTGTGTCTTGGAATGACAATATGAAGGTAGCGTCAAATTGCTCTTGTTTCTTTGGCTGCAAATTCTCCTTGCATTACAGGGTGGAAAATGTGGAAGTCTATAGAACTCTTATTTTTTTCAAAACAAAACAACAAGACATTGTGGAAAGAGACCACTGGTATGTTGTTTTTCAGGGAGGGCTTGAAAGTTTCAACTTTTCACTTTTTCCCTGAGATGTAGATTTGAAGGACTTATAACCTAGAGCAAGACTTCAGAGTTGTAGGTTATAAAACATAAAATAAGCTTTTCATCCCGTAGAAGAAGTTGTCTCTGCTGTGAGTTGCTGATAAATTAGTTCAAGGCTCCTTGAAGGTACCACTACTCATCATGGTTGTTCAATATGCTTTTGAGGCTCCACTGAGGATATAATTTCTTATTTTTCATGTTAATTGTAGATACCTAGAAGATCCTTATAACTTCCAATCTGTCTTGCAGAACCATTTTACAAGGGGATTTTACAGAGTAGCAGAGGGCTAAGGGATATAGGCAAATGTGTAGACATATTGTCTACCCTTCCAGGATTCATTGATTGCATGGCACCTTTCTGTTCAGCCTGCATTGGGTTTTGTGACTGTTCAGAGTTTGCCAAGAGGACCCTTAGAGAACATATGCAGAGTGTCCAAGCTAAGGAGGATATGTCTCTACTTCCAAGAGCAAACATCTACTTTAACCCAAACCATCTTGAGGGGGAGGTGGGGAATGCCATCTTTCATGGCCATTTTTTGGACCATTCATGTCACTTTTATGTACTAATGACTTGGTTTCTCGGTTCTCTCAGGTAAATATGCAGAGGACATTTTTGGAGAGCTCTTTACTCAAGCAAATACCTTTGCCTCTCGGGTAAGCTCCCTTGCTGAGAGGGTTGACCGCCTACAAGTTAAAGTCACTCAGCTGGATCCCAAGGAAGAAGAAGGTAAGGAAGCTGAGTTTAGCATTTGCAGGCTCTGTTAAGCAGTTTCTTAGAATTTTTTCCCCTGATTTATAAAGAAAAGTGAGGGGAGAAATCACAGAGACCTATGGTGTCCTGCTTTGAAATGACACGTGTCTGGGTGGTGTAGAGAAACCTTTTTAGCTCTACCACACTCCCACACACTCCCTCTCTCCCATTTCCCCAATTCCCTCTTTCTCAAATTCCCCGTCCCCCAATCTTCTTTTGCTACCATAAAAGAACTTGGAAGATTCATTCCTCTCCAGGAGAGGCTTGCTAGATCTGGCCACATAGTAAACCTTTGTGTTGCCTCATTCTGTTCAGTCGTGAAATGGCTGGGCTGCTGACAGCCTGTGGGGCTTCCCCAGAGGGGAGAGAAACCTGGCTGCAGACAGCCGCAGCTGAGGCCTCTCCGATTGGTGTGACTCAGTGTTTGCTCAAACAGCCTGTCGTCCATTTTCTCTCAGTGTCGCTACAAGGAATCAACACCCGCAAGGCCTTCAGAAGCTCTACCGTTCAAGACCAGAAGCTTTTTGACAGAAACTCGCTCCCAGTACCTGTCTTAGAAACATACAACACCTGTGATGCTCCTCCACCTCTCAACAATCTTACCCCTTATAGGTAACCTGGGTAGCTCCTCCGTTTCTTGGCCTATGGTTAACAATATTAGATTGTGTTTTTATTGAAAGATACTGTTTACATCAGAGAATAGTATCAAAAAACTTACTACCCTCCCCCCAAAAAAGCCAAAAAACAAACAAAAAAAGGCTTCCTACTTACCCCAGAATTGCTTGTAGCAGCAGAAACTAACATTTACCACGTAAACATTGTTGCTTGTTACTGTCTGGTTTCTGAAACTCACAGTAAATATATATATATATATACATTTATAAAGTTTGCTACAGTATTGCATGCTACAGAGTTTAATCGGTGTAGCTAGGTCCACCTTGGATTCCATCCAAGGAATTTAGTTATTCTAGAACCAAAAGGACTTTGTTATAAGACAGTCCTATAGCATGCATCCCAGGGGCACCATTCAGCAAGGCTCCCACTTACCCGGAAACCACTAGATTACCAGATGTTTGGGCGTGTTAGTGGGCTAGCCTTGTGGACTGGCGGCTCGGGGCCTTGAGGGTCCCTCCAAAGCTAAGGAGTGACTGGCATTCTTCCAAATGAGTATGGTTCACTTTTTGAACATCTTTTCAGCATTCCCCTCCGAAAGGACTTACACTGCTAGCTGGATGGTGAGAAAAAAAAAGAAAGTAGCCTGATAAGACACCTTCAAGCCCTTCCCCTCTAACGGTCTGGTAGTGTTATCATCCTGCAAATAACCACTGAGCAGGGGCAGAAAGTGAATATTTATTTTGCCTGCATCCATAAATATCTTTGGAACAGGTAAAAAGTAATTACAGATAGCTGGAGGCAGATATCTTCTGTGATACATGGGTATATGGCAAAGTAGAGTGTTGAGGGCGGGGGATGTCAGGACACCCACCTGATCCAGGGAGCCTGGAATACGAGCATGGTGCTTCTCACAGACATTGAGAAAGTATATGGCATCTATCCTATATTATTATTGTGTGAAATTATGTTCATCTCTTGGCTTTTGGAAGGGCTAGCTAATATAGAGGACAGAGATTTAACTCTGCAGCCTCTATCATTTAGTTGGATTTGGGCAGAGGAGTTGTGAGGCAGAAGGGAGTACACACCTGATTAATATTGAAGGGAGTGTGATAGAGTGTCGTAGGATAGGATAAGCAAATGGTATAAAACAAGTATATTTTTTTAGTTAGTGGTATTTTCCTTTTTAACATTCTCCTCTTAATTATCTGAATTTGACCTAACAGAAACAAGTGCGGGTGTAGCTAAATCAACAAGATTTAATGTAAAAATCATTAGTAGTTGATTTGGAAATGCTTTCTACATGTTGTGATAGGATTGGAAGCCAAGGCATAGAACTGCCTTTCCAATTCTTTTTTTCTTTTTTTTTCTCCAAGACTTTACTTTTAGAGAGAGGGCAAAGGGAGGGAGAAAGAAAGGCGAGAAACATTAATAGGTGGTTGCCTTTTGCATGTGGCCCCAAATGGGGACCTAGTCCATAACCCAGGCATGTGCCCTGACTGGGAATCGAACCAGTGACCCTTTGGTTCACAGGCCAGAGCTTAATCCACTGAGCTACACCAGCTAGGGCTAGTTCTTTTTTAATTCCGAATAGTATTAAAATAAATGTCCACCCCTAAGCACATGCTTTCTGGAAAGCGAGAGAGACTTGTGCCAAAATTCAGGGTTCCAACTGGTATCAAGTCTGGCAGATAATTCCTACCTTAACATTCAGTAATGTACTCTATTCTGTCACAGCCACTAAGAGATGCTAATTAGCCCTGGCTGGTGTGGCCCAGTGGATTGAGCACTGGCCTTTGAACCAGAAGGTTGTCTGTTCAATTCCCAATCAGGGCACATGTCTAGGTTGCAGGCCAGGTCCCCAGTTTGGGGCGTGTGAGGGGCAACAGTCAATGTATCTCTCACACGTTGATCTTTCTCTTTCTCTTTCTCTCTCCCTTCCCCTCTCCCTATAAATGAATAAATAAAATCTTTAAAAAGAGAAAGAGATGGTAATTAAATCTGTGGTCTGTCATAAAACATCAGGCCCTCTTCTCAATGGGTCCCTCTTGTGATTGGGGAACTGGGGGTGGGTGTTGAGCTATGCTAGAAGAGAGCAAGAAGGTAGAGTGCTGTGGTTACCTCTTTTCACAGAGGGAAAATAGCTGCCCACATGTACACATTGATGTATTATATGTATACATATGTACACATGTGAACTGACACATGTGTACACAGGTTTCAGGTGGGTGGGAAAGCCACAGATACTTTCTAAATGGTCGAGGGGAAGGGGAACCAGTGGCAGAAATCTCTGATGTGCTAGGATATCAGGGTATCCTTAGGGAGAAGGCTGTAGCCATGCAGATCATTAGAAATAATCAGGATCCTTGCTGCTATAGCCCGTTCTTTGTCCTGACCATGCACATTCCTCTACCAGGAATTAAAAGTAAGGCTGAGGTTCTTTAAAAGCCAGATAAATAAAGAGGTGGCATTCAAGGGGCATTGGCATGCTGGTATGGGAGAGGAAGTATGCAATCGATTTGAATGACTTCTTGATTCCTTAGTGTAAAAACTGCTAACTGGTAGGTATTTGGAATATTGGATTTGGTTAGGAGCTCATCTGTCTGCTGACAGCTACTTATCTTCATTTCTATCCCAGGGACGATGGGAAAGAGGCACTCAAATTCTACACAGACCCTTCGTACTTCTTTGATCTTTGGAAGGAGAAGATGCTGCAGGACACCAAGGATATCATGAAAGAGAAGAGAAAGCATAGGGTGAGGGGAAAGGGGCCTCTGTTCTACACATCAGTAGGCACGATTGTGGAGGGGGGATAAAAAGGAAGCCAGTCTTATGTGAAGTAATCATTCCGAGTGGCTGCTTGCTTGGATACCAGGTGAAACTCTTTAAAAAAATGTGTCCACTCTAAGCACAACCAAGATAAAAGTATAAATCACACCAAAAATGTGTTTGTTCCCCCCAGCGCTATTAACAATTGAGTATATTCAGGCTGAGTTTTAGAAATTGACTTTTCTATTCACCATTTATTTCTCTTGCAATTTGCACCTGACTCTGCTGGACACTCAAGCTAGGCTAGTCCCTTCCCTGCCAGTTTTGCTGCTCATTTCTCAGAGATCAGCACCAGGTCGGACTGTGTTTGATTTGCAACAGGAGCAGTTTTAACACCTTCACTACTGGCAGGCGGGGCCAGGGAGGGTCATAGGCTTAGTTTCAGGATGATCCTGTCCCCTTAGACGCCCAGTGATGTATATAATCTTATATGACCTACCAGTTGCAACCTCACAATCCCATTAGCATAGCTGACAGGAGGCCCAAGAGAGTGCCAGGGGCTAGTGCAGCTACACAGGCTGATGAATGCCTCATTGGTTGTTTTGTTTTGTTTTAACTATTTCCTTCTGTCTGCCCCAGATAGCTACAGCTATTACTACTTCTCATTTCTCTTGACTAAGCTTTGTGGCAGAGCCAGTAACAAATAGCTATTTACTAACTTCCCAATAATTAGAGCTGCTCAAAAACATGAATGAACTACTCAAAAAGGTAGTGGGTTTCCCTTCACTAGAGGTGTTTGAGTGTGGAACTGAGCGAATGTGCCTGAGCCCATGTGGTGGTTTGGATTAGGTGACTTCTGCGTCACTCGAAACCCAGTAATTCTATATAAATTTTGTGGTTACAATATGTTGTCTGGGCTGATCATCTCTTGGTTGTGCACCCATGAAGGTGGATGGAATTGTAGAGAACAGCTTTGGAAAATGTTTTACAAAGGATCTTCTATTTCTCTTCATTATAGAAAGAAAAGAAAGATAATCCGAATAGAGGGAACGTAAACCCACGTAAAATCAAGACACGTAAGGAAGAGTGGGAGAAAATGAAGATGGGACAAGAATTTGTGGAATCCAAAGACAAGCTGGGGCCTTCTGGGTAGGTGATACTTTTGCACTGTGGTTGGCATTCTTTGAAGGGGCCCGAAACATCAGTCTGACAGCTTTGGTGTGACATTTTTCACAAGCCCTGAAGTCTGGCTGTGTGGCTTAGATCAACACCACTGTTAATCAGCTACTTGGAAGTGCATCCATCTGGTGATTAAAGTTTGCTGAATAAATCAAGACTCAGCAGTTTAAATGAGGGGACCGAAGTGGCCTAGAAAAGCAAGTCCATGGCTTCTAGTGCCCTGACTCTGTCAGACACTGGTGGTCTAAGTGCCTCAAAGGAAAGAAAAGTGGTCTTGGGAGCCCGTTGCCTCCAGATCATTGATTTGAAGGTAGTGCCTCAGAGCTGGGCCTTTCACAAGAGTGGGGAGGGCCAGGCAGGGAACTTGTGCACATCACCAAAGCAACTTTTCATTCAGCCTTTGTCAGTCTCAGCAGAGAGACTGGCCAAGGGCCTGAAAGCAGACCTCAGAGACAGTGTGGGAAAGGTCGCTCAGCCAGGCTTGAGGCTGTATATCTCCATAGAGAAATAGTGGATGTCGGTCTGACCCCATTTCCCAATACCAGATCCCACTAGAGGTTTAAAAGGGAAAAAAAATGGTTTTAAAGCTCCGTTTGATGCTTATCCTGGTGTCCAACCTGTGTGACATTCAAAGTCAAGTCACCACGACTACTTGGTGTGAATGTCGCCCTGGTTTTCCCCCTAAATGCATTGCATCCTAACTGTCAGAGAATCATGCCAGCCGGTGTCTAGGAAAGATAAAAGGAAAGAGTTGAGTTGTTCTTGCTTTTAGAAATAGCTCTACCATGAAAATCTTGACTTATAAAAATCTTGACACTTATGACACTTGTTCTTCCTGGATTAAGAGATTTGTTTTAAAGAGTGACGAAGATGGCGAGAGGAAAAACGAACCTTTCTCTCTTCAGGGAAATCAGCCCAGAGGGTACCTCCATTACCTTCACCTCCCAGTAAAGGGGCCATTTTAGTCTGTGGTGTCCAGTCCTGTTCAGACGGGCCCTTGTCATAGGTTTGGTGACTCTTAAATTAAGGCCAGAAGCTTACACGTTTAGTGTATGCCAACTATTTTGTGGGGTTGGTTTGTTTTTATTATTTAAATTTTTTTTGTGTGGAATGGGGATGGTGGAAATAAAGACTTTGTCTCCCATTTCCCTGTTGTCGAAGAACTTTGGAATTGGGCTGCCTGGCTGTCTACCTGGGCATGCTTGTTGGCGAACCCATGAAGAGATGTGCCAGGCCCATAGGGCAGCAGGCCTGGGGGATTTTCCACATCAGAGCATCATTTGATTCAGTTAGTTCCCTCCAGCTCTCTTCTCCCTGGGGTCTATTTTGAATGTGTTCCTTAGAGCCTAGTAATGGTAGAAAGAAGGGGGTGGGGACAGGGCAGACCACATTTTGCCAGCAGCTGCTTGATGGGTTTTGTTTTGTTTTGTTTTTTTGTTTTTTGTTTTTTGTTTGTTTAGAGATTTTTTGTTGTTCACCCGGAGCAAATTCAAGGCCCAGGCCTCTGAGAGGCAGGTTCTCATGAGGCAAGCCCTAGCACCAAGCCTGAGCACTCACTTGGATTGGCGGCCCGTTTTGTCATTGATAAGAGTCCTGGCAGAGACCACATCTAATGCCACACAGCACCTTGCATTTGTCCTCAGTCTGATTTTGCAGTCAAATGCCTCCCTGGCCTTTGAGCACTCCAGAGGCTTGCCGACCTCACGCAGGCTAAGTGCCAGTTACATGTTTATAGCCAGTAGCCTTGGGGCCTGGCTTCGCCTTTTGTCACAAGACAGACATTGGGATTTGGGTATAGACTGCTGCCAACATTTGGGAGGGAATTTAAAAGAACTGCTGTTGTTATTTTTTTTTTTTTTAAGTCCTCACCCAAGGATATATCCATTGATTTTAGAGAGAGAGGAAAGGGGAGAGATAACCCTCCATCAGTTGTTTCCCATAGACACCCCGACCGGGGGCTAAACCTGCAACCTATATTAGGCATCTGCCCTGACTGAGATTGAACTCATGGCCCGCGGTGTCCAGGATGACGCTCCAACCACTGAGCCACACCAGCCAGGGCAGAACTGCTGGGTTTGTGACAACGCCAACATTGAAAAAGGAACAGCATGGTTTTTATAATCGGGGTTGAAACCTATTCCTACAAACAATCCAGCAGAAATACCTGGGAGATGGTAACAATAGAATAGTCCTAGAGTAAAATTTTAGTATAATAAAAACTATATGGGGAATATACTTATTTTATTTCTCCCTAATAGTTTTTGTATCAAATACATTTTTGTGGGGTCCTTTAAGAAAATAAGAGGATCACTCTGACATTTTAAATGACAGTTTTCTCATTGGGCTCATTATTAGGTATTCACCCACCTTGGTGTACCAGAATGGCAGCATTGGCTCTGTTGAAAATATGGATGCAAGCAACTACCCACCACCGCCACAGTCAGACTCCACGTCTCCACCTTCTTCCTTCTCTGAAGACAGCTTGCCTCCACCACCAGCAGAATTCAGGTAAATGATGATACCTTTTCCATATATTCTGGTTGGTTAGGTTAAAAACTCAAGAACATAAGGCGCCAGCCAGCCTGCGAACCCAAAGATAGCAGGTTCGATTCCCCAGCCAGGGCACATAACCAGGTTGCAAACCAGGTCTCCGATCAGGTCTGTGGCTGGAGGCAGGTGAAAAGCAACCATACATTGATGTCTCTCTGCCTCTCTGCCTCTCTCCCTTCCCCTCTTTCTAAAAATAATGAAATAAAATCTTTTAAAAATTAAAAAAAAACAAAAACAAAAAAACTCAAGAACAAAACAAGAGTTCCATATCCAGATCAGAACCACTAAGGTAACTTTAGGAAACTCTGTCTAGATAATAGAAGTAATTAACATTTGTCAGATACTTGTAAGGTGCCAGGCATTATACCAAACAGTATATATGTTACTAAATTCAAGAGGACAAGAGTCTCCTTGAGATAGGTATCCTTTTTTTTTTTTTTTAAGAGTTTATTTATTATTTTTCAGAGGAAAGGGAAGGGAGAGAGGAAGAGAGGGAGAGAAACATCAATGTATGTCTGTCTTTCACCAGCCTCCAGCTATAGACCAGCTAAGAGACCTGGCTTGCAACCTGGTTATGTGCCCTGGTTGGGAATTGAACCAGCGACCTTTGGGTTCGCAGGCTGGCACCTTATCCACTGAGCCACAAACCAGGGTGAGATAGGTATCTATTTTATTGATGCGTAAATGGCAAAGCACAGAGAGGTCAATGAACTTTCATAAAGTCACAGAGCCAATAAGAGGCAGAATCCAACCTGATTGGAAAACAGCTCAGCGACTCCAGAGCCTGTGTTCTTTACTACTAGCTGTACATGAACTTATCTCTTGTATTTTACTTAGCTTTAACTCAGCATGAATTGAAGTGGTATAATTTACTATCCATAAAATATTTATGACATCTTAATTCGGTTATGTAGGAATGTAGGAACTTAGCAAACAGCCACCTTTTTTCCTGTTACTCCTGGTTCATTTCACTGTTGGATAGACTGTCCAGAAAAAAATAAATAAAGGGAAAGGAGAGATGAAATTTAGAATCTGTTTGTTTGGATACTTGTCAGTGTCCCTGGCAAAAGTGTACAGGGAAAGAGTTAAAAAGTAATAATAAGGGCAGTTACAAGTGTTGGAATTTCAGTTTCCTCAGTTACTTTTAACTTTCTGGTGCTGGGTAAGTACACTTTTCTCCTTGGAAGCTGTTCTGTCAGGGACTAGATATGTTGAGGACCCCTCAGTAAAGCAGTGCCCTAACCACCTCCCCCACCCAAACCCATTCTTTTTGGCTCTTGAAGCCACTAATCCCAAATCTCCGGCCTCCCCATTGCTTCCTGCTAGTTGTGTCAGATGCAGCTGAGGTTCGAAGGTCTGGAAAATTCCAAGATGGCTGCTTTTCTGAGTTTTAGCTGTTGGTGCAGGGCAGATCCAAAGGTGGAAAAAGAAGGCCTTGCCCTGGCACATGGCCTGAGGCCTTGCATCCAAGCATACCTGACCCAGGAGAGGTCATCGTTATCCGCTCTCAACCCAGCTGACGTCTGGTGGCACACTCATTTCCTGTCTGCTGACCCTTAGTCTCTCTGTTCCTCCTCAAGTTTTTACACGTAAACACTAAAAATGCCTTTGCCTAAATCTATACCCTACTCAGATTGGGTCAGCTTGGCTTGGGTTTCCTACTCTTTCAAGATCTAGTGAATGTTAATGGCCTGAGAAACAGAGGATGAGTGGGTGGGTGGTATTTGTTCTTGCGTGGCTTCATAGTCCTGGCTCCTGGATAAGCTGACTGTCCCTGCTCTGACTGGTGTGGCTCAGTGGGTTGGGCATCATCCTGCAAACCAAAAAGTCACCAGTTTGATTGCTGGTCAGGGCACATACCTGGGTTGTGGGTCAGGTCCCCGCTGGGGGCATGCGAGAGGCAACCGATTGATGTGTCTCTTACACCCCAACGTTTTTCACCCTTTCTTTCTCCCTCCCTCCTCCCTCTCTAAAAATAAAAAATACATATTTTTTAGATATGTAGAACTAACTTCCTTGTAGAGGAGGGTTTAGGAGCTGAAAGGTTTGAGGGGAACCTAAGAGATGATCTTGGACAGTGCTTATCTGATTTAGGAACTCCAAGTCTTTTTTTTTTTTTTTTTTTTAAAGATTTTATTTCATTATTTTTAGAAAGAGGGGAAGGGAGAAAGGCAGAGAGGGAGAGAGACGTCAATGTATGGTTGTGTTTCACTTGCCTCCAGCCACAGACCTGACTGGAGACCTGGTTTTGCAACCTGGTTATGTGCCCTGGCTGGGGGCTGGGGAATCAAACCTGCGACCTTTGGGTTCGCAGGTCGGCGCCTTAACCCAAGTCTACTTTTTCAGGCAGTTTTTCTCAATTTCTGCTTAGACTTTTGTGCTGCTGGGAAGCTCGTTACCTCACAAGGCTTCCCACTTCATTGTTAATCTGTTCTGATCATTTCCAGGTTTTTCTTTCCATTTGAGCCAAAAATAAATTATATAGTCAACCAGAATGAATCTAGTCTTATAGATTAGCTTAAGTATAGGTGGATATTTACCTCCTGAAAGTGATGCTGAGTCTTTTTCTTTCTCCTTTTAGCTACCCAGCAGACAACAACCAAAGAGGGTCTGGCTTAGCTGGACCCAAAAGATCCAGTTTGGTCAGCCCAAGCCATCCACCACCAGCTCCTCCTTTGGGCACTCCACCAGGCCCCAAACAGGGCTTTGCTCCTCCCTCTGCCCCTCCGCCCCCACCTCCAATGATAAATCTGCCACCGCCACCCCCGCCTGGAGGATTCGGATCCCCAGTGACCCCACCTCCACCTTCACCACCCTCTTTCCCACCTCACCCTGATTTTGCTGCCCCTCCCCCTCCTCCCCCACCGCCAGCAGCTGACTACCCAGCTCTGCCACCACTTCCCTTGTCCCAGCCAACAGGAGGAGCCCCTCCCCCTCCCCCTCCTCCCCCTCCCCCTGGGCCACCTCCTCTCCTTTACAGTGGTGCAGATGGCCAGCCTGCTGCACCACCTCCACCACTGTCTGATACTCCCAAGTCCAAGTCCTCCTTGCCTCCTGTGAGCGATGCCCGCAGTGACTTGCTTTCAGCCATCCGTCAAGGTAAAATGCCATGGTGGTCGGGGCCATGCAGCATTGTCCTGCAGCTGAGGGACTGGTTGGAGGTGGGCAGGAGTTCTGGGCTCTTCCCAGGGAATCGCTTTCATTGGGTCCTCAGGCTTTGGATCAGCCTGAAAAAAGACTACCCTAAAAACATGGAGATTAAGGTTTCTTTCCACCCTGGTTTAAAGTGAAGAATTCTTAACCTGGGATCTTTGAACTCCTGGAAAATCTGTGCTTTGTGTCTCTTTGCATCCATTTTGTGCCCCAGAGAAAAATAAGAATCACTATCCTAAAAAAGCTCCTTCTTTAGGTGAACTCAGTCACTCCTTGTCCTTCACTTTTTTGCCTTTCATACTCTCCTTCCCTCTTTTTCGCCCATTCCCCACTCCCCTTTTTCCCCCTTTCATCTCCATTTCTCCTCCATTTCTCCTCTCATCATCTTACCTTCATGGAGCATTATTCTCTTTCTGTCAGAGGTCAGGTCAGGTACTAAGGGGTAAAGTTTCTTCTGTTTGTGACCCTCAAGGAACGGGAGTATTGTCTAGAGGAGACCACCTAGGGTAGCGGAGCTCTTGGTGGCCAGTGCATCGGGCAGACTGGGTGCCTCCTTGGTGGGCACTGATGCCAATCCCCACTGGGAGCCTCATGAGCGGTACTGTCCTCACCAGCCTGAGAACGGGAAGTGGGGAAGGAGATAGACTTCCTTTCAGACATACCTAGGCACCAGGGCCACTGTTTAATAAAACATTCATTACAGTTTTTTTCTTGCTTCCTCCTTTCCTGAGGATCCTTCTTTTTTGCTGTCCTTTCCCATGTTCTACCAACCAGTGGCCATACCCCCTTCCTCAGTCCTGGGTGGATTCTGAGACTGACTCACCTTCTTAACCCTTCTCTCTCCCGTCAGGCTTTCAGCTGCGCAAGGTTGAGGAACAGCAGGAGCAAGAGAAGCGCGACGTTGTGGGCAATGACGTGGCTACCATCTTGTCACGTCGCATTGCTGTTGAGTACAGTGACTCAGAAGATGACTCCTCCGAGTTTGATGAGGACGACTGGTCGGATTAACTCTTTCTGCCTGCTGCCCACCCCTTTTCTTCCTGCCACCGTCTTTGATGCCTACCCCAACAGCCTGTGGGGGAGAAAAGACTTTTCCTGGGGCCAAAGCCTTCCCTGAAGCTACCAAAGATATATCCAAGTGCTTCCTCCAAATCAGCATGCATTTCGCATTTCCCACCTCCCGTAGTCAGGCCCCTTTGGGCCCCTGAGATGTTCCCTCTTCCCTTCAAGTGACTTGCATATTGAAGAGAAGAGAAAACCCCAAAGCTGATCCTTTTGAGTGGGTTTAAATTGGAGTTGGTGCCTTTCCCTAGGAGCCATTTTCAGCGGTGGTCTTCTCCCTCAGTCCTGCATGGCCACAGCCGGTGCTTTTCCCATGCTCGGAGAGGTCAGAGCAGGCCGCAGGCCCCAGCAGTCGGGCTGCCACACCCCTGTACCCTGGTCAGGGGGAGGTTCCCTTTTGCTGAGCTGTTTTTGTATCTGGATCCCCTTTATTCCAGGAGCCATCATACCCTAAAAGTCTCAACCCCTCTGCCCAGAAATGACACCTTTCTGAAGAATGAGGTGGCTGCCTCCCTTCCAGGCTGCCTCTCCTAAGTGTGGTGTTTGGGTGTCTCTTAAATGCCCCTTTTTCGCCATTGGTGCCTCTAGGCACCACAGCCCAGTTATAACCTCTAAAACCCATGACCAAACTAACCCTGACACACAGGGATCTGGGCTTCTGCTGGGTGTCAGGAGCCAAGCTTAGAGACTTGGAACTGCAGGGCTAGAAAAATGGTGGGACTAGTTGGGTCCTACTTTTTTAATGATGCTGAAGTCTAGAGATGGAAAGTGACTTGCTCAAGGTCACGCAGTTGGATCATGACAGGGCTGGAGCCCAGGGTTTCCGATTCCAAGTCACCTGTGCTTTCTGGGACCAAATAGCAGACACCTGCTGGAGCCTGGGCACATCAGCCTTGACTCTGCTGCTCCAGACCTCACCGTAGGTGGGGGTCCTGCAGGAGGGCTCAGGGCCTGCGCCTGTCTCACCAGTGCTGCTCAGACCCTTTCATGTAGCCTCTCATAATTCTTTGCTTCCCCTTTGCTATCACCAGCCAACCGCATGGCCTTGCAAGCTGCCCTTCCTGGGGACTAGGGGTAGTGAGGGAAGGAAGGCGGTGGGCAGCTTTGACAGGTGCTGTTTTCAATTCCCCTGCGACTCCTCCCCCTTGTATTTCCCCGGTTTAAGCATAGGTTCTGCCTACTGTAGAAACTTCAGTCCCTCAAGCTGGCAGCCACCACAGGTAGCTGCCTGGGGCCTGGCAGCCGTGAGGAGGACTGAGAAGCAGAGAGACTCAGTCCTGTTTCCAGCTCCCCTCTTCACTGCATGGTGATGTTCCCGCCCTTCCTCCCCCTCTTTTTCCCAGAGCTAATACACAGGTGCTATTATTCAGAAAAAACTGGTCAGCTTTGGCTGGCAGTGAGGTTTCTTCTCTTCTGCTCTAACTATTGTGTGGCCTCTTATGCTGAAACCGGCTTCTCCTGGCTTCTCCTGCTTTCAGAGCCCTGAAACAAAGAGAAACAGGATCTGTGTCTACCCAGCACAGCAAATGGTTGTAGTAATTGCCAAAGCCTTCATAAACCCCTCCGGCTCGAGAGGAGTGTGTAATCGTGGGTGCAGCCGCTGTGCCCTGGCTGAATGCTCCCCCTCTGCCTTTTTGTCTTGAACTAGGGCCGAGACTGAGCTCGCAGGGCCAGCGAGCCCTCCCGTGGGGACTGTCCGGGGTGGGCCCTCCTCCCTCTCCCCGGGTCAGATGTCTCTGGCACAGGGCCAGCGCCTGGCTCGAGTGCTGAGCCTGCCAGGCTATGTGTGCCCCTGCCTTGTTTCCCACCTTGCACTTTGGAAGCTGAAGGCACATTTTTCAGAACCTGAAATGGCCGTTGAAGGTGCCCCTGGCTGCAGCCCAGGAGCGGCTGCAGAGACAGGCAGAGGGCAGTGATTCTCCCAAATAGGAGCCCTGGGGCCTGGCCAGACCAGGGTTCGGGCCTAATGGCTTTCACTAAATTACCCCCATCCCCCTCCTTTCCGGAAAAAGGGGGAGTTAGTGCCACTCTGACCTTGAAGGGGGCGGTGTTGGCCTGGCTTCTGGAATGGACAGTCCAGGATGGAGATGTCTGGGGGCAGGAGGAGGTGGGGAGGGGCAGTGCTTGTGGAAGGTAGGATTAGATCATTAGCTCGGTGACCTCCTAGGGTTTCGATGTGCTGTGTTCTCATCCTACAGCTGGTTTGGTAATGATCTGCAAGTCCCGGAGAGCAACAGCACAGCTCTGCCTGATGCTCTCATTAAAATCTATGCAGCCAAGCTCGGAGCTTTGTAGCAGCCGGCCTTGGGAAGCCTCCTCAGCCGGGGGTGGGCTGGTGCCCAGTCAGCTGAGAGGCCCTCTGGGCTCCCGTACGTGTGTGTGCACCTCCCAAAAACGCTTCTTTAAACCCAGGGTCCTTTCGGATGATGAAGGACCCTATACAGGGAATCCTGTGTTTTTGGAATCCTGTAATTGTAGAATACGAAGTTCAGTGATTATTGAAACTGGGCACGTAAAGACTCAAGTGCTGAAGCCCATGAGCCGCCTCCTTTCCTGGTCTGCTCAGCCCAGGGGCCCTGTCCCCATTCCGATGGCCCAGGGGCCCAGCTTGCAACTGACAGGCCGTGTCAGAAGTGACTAGTGGCTTTGCCCAGGTTATGAGATGAATACATTCCAAAGGAGCAGGCTCTTGATCCCCTGGAAGCTCAGAGCAGCCACGCCGGGCTCCAGCTTGCCTCCGGAAGCTTGAGCGCCCTCAGAAATGACCCTGGCCAATGTCACCGCAGAGCCGAGGCGGTGTTGTCAGGGCTAATGTGAAATCTCTTCCCGTGGCGCCGATCCTCCGGCTCTGCAGCGCCGGCTTGGACAGATTGAGGTCTCTGTGGCTTTGGTGACCCTGCTTAAGCATTCCCATCGTGTCCTGGCTCTGCTGTCGGCGTGCCTCCCGCTGCAGCCCCCCCTCACCTGAGGGCCTGGAGGGGGGCAGTACCCCACTGGGGGCCTTTGCCCGGGAGACATGTTGGACCACCTCCGGGCATCAGGCGTTGAGCTCTGCTGGGGACCAGGTGTTGCCCAGAGACACCTTGCTCTGTGCCTCAGTGATTGCTAGGGAACAATGTTGTTTGTTATATTAACTTTACTCAGTTAACTAGAGAAACTAACCAATTTTTACTTCCTGTCTAGAATGATGTACATATAGGAGAGTGAGCCATAATGCTCCCAAAGTGCCTTTGATATAAACCTATTTATAAGGACCTATCCCAGTGGATTCTTGAGTGTGTTTGCCACATCAAGATTTTAGGGAGTGAGCCATGTTATGTAGTGGGGTACAGTCTGAAAATGGGTCCCTTTTCCCCAGGGATGGGAAAAGAGCTTCAGAGATCTGAGCAGTGGGCTTAAGCCAAACCCTAAGTGACCCTTTCTGTTTGCCCTACTGCTCAGGTCCCCAGAAGAATGTCCAGCTTTTTAAAGCTCTGTGGCTCCCAGCCTGGTCTCATTTACTTCCCTGCCAGGCTCGTGCGGGTGCCACATTAGCTCCCCAGTGACCTGAAGATTCTGTGTAACTGTATACATGCCGATATTTTAAACAATTTGATAAAATCTTTGTAGCCACTCAGCCACCTCTAGTGTGTGTGTGTTTTATGGGAGGAGCGGTTAAAAGGGGCCAACACTGGGTCGCAGGTGGTGGCCAGAGCTCCGGAGGGAGGTCCAGAGTGGGTGGGAGCCCAAGGCAGGAGGCCTCCGGGTGTGGGCGGTGCACCCTATTTGGAGGGCGGGAGACCATTTTGGTTTAGGAGGAAGCCCAAATTGGGGGGCCTGGAGGTGCAGGCCCCCCTCAGCGGAGGGGAGTGTGCCGGGACCAGGGGACATGAGCTGCTGCTAACCCCTGGGGTCAGGCAGAAGCGGGACGCAGGCTGAGTGCTGGTGCTGCCTCCCAGCATCTGGCCGGCATCTTGTCTGCCTCTCAGATCCAAGCTACTTACCCTAAATAGAATGATTTACAATGGAATCCAATGAAAGGTCGAGGCTGCTGCAAGCCCCTCTCCCAGGCAAGGGGGCTGGGTTTCTATTCTGACCCCCAAAACTGACCTACCCAGGAAGCCAGGGTTGTGGTCGTTCGGAGCACAGCTGCTGCGGGCCACCGTCCCTGGGGTAATTCACAGACACGCAGCGAAGTGGCCTGGGAGAGGGGCGGGAGCGGGGCGGGTGACCGCTGGTCCTGTCTCCTGTTCAGAGTCACCCACTGGCATCCCAGGAGAGGGGGCAGAAGTTTTGAATTGTCAGCAACTGCTGCGCCAGCCAGCCGCTCTGAGCTCATCGCTGGAGAAGGGGGTGCAGGGGAGGGGGCGCGGGAGCCCGCTTGCCCCTGTGGAGCCCCTCGCTCCACCCTCCTGCTCAGGCCTGTGTTTAGTCAGCACTTGGCTTCCCAAGGCCGGTGACTGACAGGCAGCCAGACGCCCGCCCTGGGAGAAGACAAAATGGTGGTGTCTGGAGCCGCCCTTGCCGGGGAATTGGAGGGAAGGAATGTGGTTCTGGGAAGAAGGAGGCCTGGACTTGAATTCCCGCTTCTCCACTTGGCGCTGTGACTCCATGCAAGTGGCTTCCCCTCTTGGGCTAATCCTGAGAAGAAGGAGCGTTTACCGAGTGCCTGCTGCCTGACCCAAACTGCACCCACTTCATTTCGGCCTTAGGAGGCAGGCGCCCCCCATTTGACACTTGAGGAAAACAGGTTCGGAGAGGTCAAGTGTTCGCCTCCTAAGATCGGAGCCACAGTCCAACGTGGGTTTCCAGCCAGAGCTGGTAGTTGTTGACCGTGCAATGTAATCAGCTTTCAGAGCCTCTCCACCCAGCATCATGGTCTGGAGCGTCCTAAGGGGAATGTGAAAGGTTTTCCCTTCTTGCCCACCCACTTCCTGGTGCCCAGCTTTCCAAGCAATGGTTCATTTTGCTTTTGCTTTAAAAGCGAGCATTTTGGACCGAGGGCCTAGCTCTTGCAGACCTTCAGAGTTGAAAGTACCCTCATCTCCGAGGTATGGTCTGGGTCTTTTCACAGACACACACGGGTACATGCCCAGGTGCCTGCCTTCGTGCACACTCGTAGACACACACAAATGCGCGCGTCACTGGGCACACTTGAGAAGCCAGGCCCAGGGACACTTGCACGCTGCACACAGAGCCCTGCTCTTGTGCAAACAAGGGTTCAGACCTGCGCACCGTTACAGGAATGCACATAATCACAGGCCAAGTGCTCGAGAGCCACCCCTCCTTTCGCACTGCCAGTTCCTCACTGCCCCCTCCTGGCTGCCCAGTGGCCAGGGCAGCCTGGCTCTCCCTTGAAGTTCTGGGGCTGGTTGTCACCTACTTCCTTCCCGGATTGTGAGGCTGAGGGCATTTGCAGGGGCTCACTGTGGACTGCCCCTCAGCTGCAGGAGATAAGGGTGTCCAGAGGGGGATCTGAAGCTGGAGGACAAAAAAAAAAGAAAAGAAAAGCCTTTCACACCCAAAGAAACCCTGGGCTAGAGTTGCCAGGACCCTGCCTCCTCCCTCACCTCCCCAACTGGGCACCACATTCCCGAGGAGGAGCCGACTTCCTGGCTCAGGTCAAAGGTCAGACCTTTAAGCTCCCACCTTGCTGGGTCCTCTCTCAGCTTCTGTTTCCTCACCTATTCAGGCAGGGTGACAATGATGATGTAGACAGGCCCAGCCACTCTGGCATCTCACCGTCTTGGGGACTAACACCCACCTCCCCATGTGTGTCCCTGAGGAAAGCATCCGTAAACATGACTCCAGGCACTCCTCCAGCCAGCCTCGTAGAGAATTACCATCAAAAAGCTTTTTAGCCCCGTTTTACATTTGAGGAAATGAAGCACAGAGAGGCACAACAACTTGCCCGAAGTCACACAGCAAGTTGGCATCAGGCATGGAAATAGAAACTTTTCCAATGCGCGGGCTGCCTACATGAGGGTAGAACACCCTGGGGGCTTGGACCCACAGCCGAGACAGGAACTATAGTGGCTGAAGCCTGAGGCTCTGCCCTTCGGTCTGGGAGTCGTGAAGGCTGAGGAGAGCTCAGAAGAAATCCCAGGCTTAGGCATCGGGGTAAGAAAGGCAACTTGGAACCTGGGTGGGTCCCACCACTGCTCACCAGTAGACAGCACCAACCTGAAGCTTTTCCCCTGCAAAGCCAGACGCAGGCTACAGGGGTTTCCCCTATGCTGTGGCCACCTGGTGGCTCGTCCATCCACGTGTTTACACACATGTGAACGGGGAACACATGCATGCCTGGACTCCATGGTGTGCACATGTTAGTGTATAGTCATGCCTGCCTGCAAGTATACTTAGAAGTACATTTGTAGGCATTTGTATCATGTATGTGTTTGCAAGCCTGTACACTCGACTGCATTTGTGCATTTAGGCAAAATGTGTTTGGAATTACATATATTAATGGTCTCAGTGTATCTGGCAGGTTCATATATGTACATGCAACATTTTGCGTTCATGCCTACTGGGTTAGTTCATGAGTGGTACTTGGGTATGTGGAAATGCTTATTCATCTGTGTGAAGAAGTGGGCGGGACATGTCCAGGCACACGACTGGTGTGTGTGTGGATGTGCATGAAGGTATGGCTTCTAGGGACTGTGTACATGAGAATCAGAGGAGTGACCTCCCAAGGAAATATGTCAGCATTCCCCAGCCCTGGCTCCAGCCAGGCACTGGGCTCACAGCACCCCACCGTGCCCCTGCCCTCTGTTCCCCAGACCCATCCTGCTCGGCCAATTTGCAGCCTCTCCTTCCCAGCTCCGAGAAGGCCTGCAGCAAAGTTAAGGGGCTGGTGGCCAATTAGCGAAGGGGTTAATCAGGGATCTGGGGACCCCCGCGGGACTGGAAGCCAGAAGGCAGGCATTGGGGTTGGCAGGAGCTGGAGCTGCCTGTCATGAGGCTGGGGGAGGGGAGAGGATGGGAAGGGGAGGCTGAACCAGCTTGGTGGTGCTAGAAACCGAGGGTCTGCCTGTGAATTCATGATGGCCGGGCACTGACAGCAGTGGGGAGCCTGTGCGACTGTGTTCACTGTGTGCAAAAGGGCATGTACAGGCCTTCAAGTCATTAAATGCGGCCCTGTATGCAAATGTGTGCACATGGCTATGGACACCATCTGTATACACATGTACAGTTTTGGGTCTGTATATACGTGGGTGTGTAATGGTGTGCAAACGGGTATTCGAGCATGTCTGAACCTATGTGCACACATGTATACAAGGCTAAGTCTGTGTGTATATACATGTATATGCAAGGACAAGTGTCTCATCCTGCGTATAACCATGTGAACATGAAGTTGACATGGTCTATATACATATAGGCAATATGTATGCAATGATATATCTGTGTGTACAAATATGTGTATTTGTGTACAGATACATATGGTTATACATACATGTTTAGCTAAGTATGTATGTGTCTGTTCTCTGAACAGCCAGGGGCCTGGACCCCCACATGTATGCCTGTGTGCCTGTGTGTGTATGCCAGTGTGCGTGAGCCTGTGTGTGCACAGGTCTCTCTGCATGTCGGGATGCAGGGCTGGAGGGCTTGGCGCTCCAGAAGAGAATCTGACAGATGAGACTTGCCGCAGCCCCTGGCCCCGGGAGCCTGTTTTCCAGCCTGTGGAAGCTGTGAGCCCGTGAACTCATCTTATATTAATAGCTGCTGTCTTCTCACTTAAAGCAGAGAGAGGCAGTCATGGTCCCAGCAGGGGCTTAGCACTCGGGGCTTTTCCCCTTCCCCTACGCAGGACCTGGGAAGAAGGGGAGGGAATATGGTCTCACCGCCACCCCAGGGCCTATTCCAGCAGGAAGCAGGGCTCTGGGCCCCAGCCCTTGCCTCCCTTAGTCCAGGGAGCCCAGCTTACCCTCCCCGTCCTCTGTATCTGGGTGGGGATTGCACACGGGGTTGGAAAACTGGCAGAGGCTGGGCACCAGATGAGTCTGAGGCTGAAAGAGAAATAGAAGGCTCCAGTGTGAGGGGCAGATGTGTCCCTTCTCTCAGGGACCCTCAATTGGAGGGAGGACACACAGCCTTGACTTCAGGGGCCTCCATTCTCACAAAGAAGGCAAGACTTCTCTATAAATGTTTACTCAAGAGAAGTGTAGCAAGGTGTGTTGTGTAAACCACATCTTCACAGCTATAGGAGGGCTTAGCCAGGGAGACTTCCTGGTGGTGGTGTGCAGGGAGATCCTGAGAAGACCCTGGGAGGAGGGAGAGTCCGTCACATGGGCACACAGTCTCCGACAGGAGGCAGATTTGGACACCCCTCAGCATGGGCCCAGGATCCAAGTCAGGGGCTTTAGATACAGGCCCCCAGAAATACCTCCTCTACACAACTACACACAGATGGACAGCAGGGGGTCCACAGCTTAGGGCTCACCACAGTCCCCACCCCAAGATAGAAGACTGGCCACCCTTAAGCCCTGCTGAGCCCTGGAACTAGAAGCTGAAATGGGGAAGCCAAGGGCAGAGCCCACTCAGAGTAGGATGGCCACTGGTCCCTTTCTTCCTGGGTCTTGGTGGGGGGTGCTGTCAGGGGAGGCAGTAAGGAGGTCCTTCCCTCCACCAATCTTCTCAAAGGTCTGTGGGTATCTTGGAGATCCCCAACTCTTCTCCAGCCTGGAGACAGAGCTCCCTGCCCTGGTTTTTTTATGTGCTGTTTCTGAGCTGCTCCTAAAACCCACTCCCTCACCCAGGAAAGGAACAGATTTGGAGCCAAATGGACGTGGGTTCAAATCCCAGTTCAACTTCTTCTGAACTGTATAACTTCAGGCAAATCAAAAGCCAGCTTCAGGAAGTTCTTTCTTGGGCACCCTCATTTAGAGATTACACATACTGTCTGTGTTCCTTCCCTACTTAATTTTTCTCAGAGGACTTATCACTCTCTGAGAAATTTTTTATAATAATAAAAATATGACCATATTTTTAAATTTTAGCTCTTAATGATCATGAGGAGAGCAGTATACAAACACTCACTACTCTCAGAGCCTTAGCTTACCCTTCTGTAAAGTGGGGAGAGCAACAGTACCATCCAATGGGTCCTGTGGTATTGTGTGAAATGTTTGGCCTAAAGCTTGCTGAGTGGGGTTTTTTTCCTACGGACCTTCCAGGAAGGTGGGGAGAGAAGGTAAGGCTCAATCTGCCCTGGTGGGGCCTCCCCACTTTGTGCCTGAACTGGAGCCATGTGTAGCTGAGCCAGGCCTGCTCTCCACCAGCTCTGATCCAGGCCCAGCTGGCTGGCATGTTTACCCACTTGGATTCCTGGGGCGCTGTCAGGGAGGAGTCTTGAACACCAGGCAAAAGAGCTCAGTGAAGGGAACTAGAGAAAGACCTGAGTCCACGTTTGAGCAAACGGGTGTTCCTCTTCTGGCCTTGGTCTCCCCAGCTGTGCAATGTAGAGGTGGGCCCCGACTCTCTGAGGCCCTGCCTCCAGGCTTCTGCCTGGGAGGCTGGGAGGCGTAGGCAGAGCTTCTTCTTCAGCCATGCCCCAAACCTGCTCTTGCCTTGCGGGGTGAATGCATCCCTTCTGCTTCCAACCCCCCTAGCTCAGGGCCGCGTGCATTTCTGTCTCCAAATGCACATACTTATCATCACCCACCTTTGCATGAAAAATAAGCTGTTCCATCTTCAGAACGACCGGACCCCATCCAACCACCTCCCAAATGTGGCTGCTGCTCTGAGGAAGCCACAATGCAGAGCCAATTCCAGAATGTTCTAGGACCCAGGCTTGGGAGGAAAGGGGATGAGAGGCCATTGACCAGTGGCCAGAGCTCAGGTTCTGAAGACATGTTTCCTTGAGCCAGTCACCAATACTGCCTCAGCCTCAGTTTTCTTATCTGTAAAATGGAGAAGTTACCTGTGCCCTGGGGTGCTTATTAGGCATACCTGAGGTAACACATGTAGCACACTTAGCACAGTGCCTAGTACACACTACATACATACACATGGTTAGAAAGGGCTGCTGTTAAGTAAATGGACATGCTTTGAGTGTGTACCTCATGCCAAAGCTGCAAATTAAAGCTAATGTGGGCAGAATGTGGGCATCCTCAACCCAAGAAGGGTCCAGCATCTGGGTTCCTGTCCCCCAGGGGCAGATGGGGTCCTTACCTGGTGGTGCCTAGGTCTGAGCAGAGGGGCCCATCAGATGGATATCCTGGGATGGGAGTGTCACCTGCCAGCCCCAATCCACTCTGGGTCTCCAGCTTTCCATGTCCCCCAACAGGCACCCAGAGTGGGTTAATCCTCCCAGCCCAGGCTTTTCCATGTCAGGCCCCACTCCACTTCCACACACACAGACAGAAACATATTACAAAATCATTTTTTATTAAGGGTTGGGTCAGGGATAGGAATAGAGAATGCCCTGGGGGTTATACCCGGATTGGCAGAGGAGTCAGGTGTTGGCTCGCATCCTGCCTCCTCAAGGGCACCTCGGGGGGAGGCCTGGCTTCCAGGCCATGGCTGTGGCGCTGGACCCCAGGCTGGAGTGGAGTTGGGGTTGCCACATTTGCTCCTGGCTGCTTGGCCAGGTTGGTTTCCCCAATACCGCCACCAGAGGGCAGCAGGCTCCTAGCGCAGAGGAATTCTCGGTTGCTCAGGTGAGATGGCTTCTTAAAAAAATAAAAAACCAGAGGCTGGTGTGTTCCCCTTACAACCCCCAGAGGGGCGGGCCTGGGGAGAAGGCTCTGGTTTCTATATGATCTCTCAATAAAAAATAAGCAAAAATAATCACAAAATACGTGGTTTCTCTTTCTCCCTTTCCCCCCTCTAGGAACTGAGGTCAGAAGTGGGGGTGTGGGGACCGGGGGTACCCTGGTATGGCCTGGATTTCAAGGTGTTGGTCTCTTTTTCCCCTTATACCCATAAATAAATTTATAAATAAATAAATAAATAGTAAATAGATACTTTCTCTACATGTGCACATATATAGATAAATCTTTCTCTTTCTCCTATCTAGGCAACTGAGTGGCTAACATCTCTGACTCTAGTTCAGACACTCAAAAGTAAAGTGACATGGTCAAGGTCAAGGTCAAGGTACAGAGAAGCCCAGGGACTTGAATGGCACTGTAAAACAGCCAGCAGCACTCTGGAACTCCAAGCCAGCTGGGCTGTGGGACATTTCTGAGTGGAACCCTGACTATCTGAACGTCCTAGAACCAAGGAGCCAGCTGGGCCCTGCAGGGATCTGAACAGAATCCTGTGAAACACCCAATGTCCTAGAACTCCAGAACCAGCTGGGTCTTGGGGGTGTGGAGCTGGAGGGGTTGGAATGTAGCCCTGGAGGACCTAACATTCTGGAATTCCGGAGTGATCAGGGTTGACGGGTCACCAGTATGTGACTAGACATCACTGGGAGAACGAGATCGGAAGGGGATCTTGGAAGAGGAACAGCAGCAGCAGATGGCCCACAGCACCTTCTGCACGTCCTGGTTGCGGAAGGCATAGATGATGGGGTTGATCATGGAGTTGTAGGTGGCAGGGAGCAGGGTGAGATAGGTGTAGAGGGATGGGGAGTAGGCATCACCCAGCAGGCAGTAGATGGTGAAGGGCAGCCAGCAGGCAGCAAAGGCGCCAAGCACCACAGCCAGTGTGGCAATGCCCTTTCGGGTGGCCACGTAGTGGGAGGCAGGCAGAAGGTGGCGCTGGAGGGCGATCTGCTGGGCATGGCGGCAGACGATGCGACAGATCTGGGCATAGAGTTGCAGCATGATGCCAAACACCATGAAGAAGGCAACGGCCAGGACCACCAGATGGTTCTTGGAGAGTGGATGTACCACGCCGCACGTGGCCGGGGCGTCCAAGCAGTTCCAAGCCAGCACAGGCAGCAGCCCCAGGCCCACCGAGGCCCCCCACACTAGGGCCAGCATCACATAGGTCCGAGTCACCGTTGTCTCTGAGTAGTAGGTAAGGGCATTGTACAGAGAAAGGTAGCGATCTATGGTGATAGCCAGTAGGCTGCCAATGCTGGCGGTAAAGGCCATGGCCAGGACACCAACCAGCACCAGGCTCATCTCTGCCGAGCCAATGCAGAAGACGGCAGCAAAGTGCAGGACCAGGCCCAGGCCTGCCAGCAGGTCTGCAACGGCCAGGCTTCCCACTAGCAGGAACATAGGGGCACGGAAGGCGGGGGTGCCCACAATGATGGCCACCACCAGCGCATTCTCGCAGGACACCAGGGTGCCCGAGATGCACAGCACTACATCCCAAGCCCTGGGTGAAGGCAGGGGTGCAGCTGACCCCTCTTTTGAGCCCATGCTGCTCACATTCACGTTGTTGGGGCCAGTGGAGAGCCAGGCCAGGGGGCTGCCTGCACCCCACAGCATGGTACCTGTAGGAGAAAGGCCCTGTGAGAAGTTGGCAGGGGAAGGTGCTGGATAAAGGGATCTGCAGGAGAGGAGGTGCCTATCCATATACTTGGTGGGAGTCTCTCCTCCGCATACCTAGCTGGGTCCCAATGTCTCGTGTCCCACTCATACCCCAGGGCTCCTTCCAGGACACCTTTGTCCTCCCCCATGCCCCCAGGCCAGCGCAGGTCTCCTTTCCTGGGGATCCCTGTCCTAGGTCTCTTCGTTGCCCTTCCAACTCCCTGGGTCCTGCAGGCCTCCTCCTCCCACTGTGTGACCCGAGGAGAACCAGAGGAAGGACCACCGTGAGTGATGGGGCTAGGGAGATCCGGGAGATGCTGGGGAAGGGAAACACATCTTAAGACTGAGAGCAGCTCTGCTCCCTGCCCATCAGGAAGGATGACGCTCAGTGTCTGAGGCTCGCCAGACCCCTCACGATTCTCAGCGCCGCCAGCCCCAGACTCCGCCCCCAGGTAGTGCGCCTGAGCTCCCGCCAGCCCCCACCCGGCACTCGGGGGATGGCAACTCACTGGAATTCAGCGCCGACCGCTCCCAGCACCACCCGCCCAGACTTCTGCCCCAGCCGGAGCCCCCTGTCTGGCTACACCTCTGGGTCTTCGGAACGGACACCCGCTGCTGGAAGCCTGGATGCCTGAGTCAGACCCTCTTGCCCGGAAGTCTGGATCCCTTAAGTAAAGCGGCTCCTCCTTCTCTGACGCCTCGGTCCCCCGTCCCAGCCTCTCCTGGCGACCCAGCCTCAGGCGACCACCAGTGCCCCCAGGGCCGCGAGCCGCTGCGGGAGTGCGCCCCCCGCCCCCGCCCGGCCACCCCGCCCGGGGCGCTCAGCAGCGGGACACCGGGTCCCACCTGCTGGCCCAGGATCCGGGTTTCAGGTTTTGACCTCCGACCCTGGCCGGCCCAGCTGCCCAGCAACCTGCATGCCCTCCGGGACGCCCGGTGCCCGCGGCCGGGACCGCTACTCACCTCTGGGGATTGGGCGCGGCCAGGCCGCGCGGGAAGCTCCGCTCAGGTCTGGGCAGCGCAGGGTGTGAGCGGACCCCAGCGAGCCCCCGGGGCCGCGGGAGAGGCGGCGTGAGTCACCCCGCCCCGCCCCGCCCCCGGGCCCCGGCCCGGTGACGCCAGCGCCCCGGCTAACCAATGCGCACGTCGCGCTGGGGCGCAGACCGCGTCGCGCACCGCCTGCTCCCCCATTCATAAAAAGCGGCCGCGCCGCGCCCCGCCTCTCCCGACCCGGTCCCCGCGTCCTTGACGCCGCGCCCTCTGCGGGCCGGGGGTGTGGGGGCCAAAGTGGGTGAACCTTGAAAAAGTCTCAGAGAGGCCTTGGGGGACACGCGGGGCAGCGACAAGGGGACTCGAATAAGCTGTGGGGTGATGGGACCCCCGAGTGGCAAAGACAGGCTGGCGAAATTCAGGTGCTGGAGCCCGAGTGATGGGCTGAAGGGTGTTCCTGGTGACGATGACGGAGCTGAGGTGATGGTGGCAGGAGCACGAGGGAGCAGGGAGGTGGGTGGAAGTGACGGTATGAGCGAGGTGACAGGATCTTGGGGGATGGTGGCTGAGGGACGCTGACGCAGAGAGGGAAGCCCCCAGGGCAACCACACCAGTGTGAGGGTGACTCTGCAGCATGATGGGTTCAGAGACCCCAGGTGGGCAGGGGAAGATGGAGTGCGCAGGGGATGGGACTTTGGGTCACCATAACCCTGTCACACACGTTGAGGTACTGAGGTGACAAAGCGACTTAGGTGATGAGGGTTGTGGGGTCCTGGAATGAAGAACCAGGTGACTGCAGCGAGTGGCCCCCAGGGTGAGTGGGACACGGGAGAGGGTCTGGGCTGACAGTGATCAGGCAGGTAGTTGCTGCTAGGGCCGGTCTTTGTGATGCTGGGGCTGGGTGACCTCACTCAGGTCAGCCCAGTAGCACCCTCACGGCACAGGACGGTTGAGCCTGGCACGATTTCACAACTTGAATTATTTATTCAAGGATATGGGAAGCCAGCAGCGTGTTGTGTGTGTGTTGGGGGGGGGGGGTGTCACTTCCCTGAAGTAGCTGCAGAGAGGAAGCCAGGAAGGACTTGGAAGCAGAAAACCTGGCGGCTCTATCCCAGGGCAGGCCCCTCTCAGCTTCACATCTCAGGCATCCTGGCAGGTAGGGCACGGAGACGCAACTCCATCTTCCCCAACCTGTCTGTCCTCGGTTCCAGGTTTCCCCAGATGGGTCAGATATAGACAGCCCTGGGGCAGAGGAACGGCTGCTCCTCCTCCCTGTCTCTAGCTTTGACCCTCATTGGAATCATCCCGCCTTGGAATTGGGGAGGGGCAGGGATCAGGTTAGGAAGCCAGGGGGCCCACCGGACTTCTCCCTCAACACTGCACCACTGCAGTTCCCACAGTCAGTGTGGGGAAGGAGGAAGGAGGTGACAAGCTGGCGGAAGGGTACACGGGGAAGAGGAGAGGGCCGTGCTAGGGAAGATAATGCACGTTAGATTGGATACCCGGAGTTCAGCGTGCTTAGCAAGTGGAGGTGGTCAGGAGTGCAGACTGGATTCAAACCCCAACTCCTCCATTTCCTAGCTGTGTGACTTTGCGTGGGTTTCTTATCGTCAGTAAGATAGAGATAATGTCAGTATCTACCTCACTGAATCGTGAGGAGGAGCCTGGCACGTTGTCAGCACTGGCTGTGTGGGTCCCAATAGTATATCTGGCAGAAGGAGGACACCCAGGAGGTACACAGGTAGTAACTGAGGTTCTAAGGGTAGATGACATCACTTAGGAGAGGGCGCAGGGAACGCCAGCATTAAGGGCACAGGCAGTGGACGAAAGTGTTCCTCCTGCTCCTGGAACTTTGCACCGGCTGTTCCCTCCATCTACAGTAGAATCCTTCACATCATTAAGGTCTCTGCACTTACACAGAAAGTATCCAAGTTACTTTCTGAAGCAGACTTCCTGACCTACCCCAGATTAGTGCTCTCCTACAGAGCCTCGCTTATGGTGGGTGTTCAACAGCTATTTGTTGACTAGGTGATTAAACTAAAAAGCAACATCTAGAGAAAGAAAGGGAAAACAGAGCGTAATAATACCCATGGTGTCAAGGGAGGTGGGGTGTCAAAGAGAGAGAATGCAGGGGCAGCGGTGGCCCAGAACTTAGGTGTTTACTCTCTCCCCCATCGTCGCTGGGTCCAAACAGCTGTCCAGCCTCAGAGAAGGGTGAGAGGGGCTGGGATGTTGGCATAAAAGGGGTGTATCATGGACTATCTTCTGCTATTCTGAGTGGCAGTGAAAGTTTACCATTTTTTCCCCTAGTTTACTAATTATCTCATTTTAAAGATTTTAGTTATTTATTTTTAGAGAGAAGAGAAGGGAGGGAGAAAGAGAGGAAAAGAAACATCGCGATGTGTGGCTGTCTTGTGCATGTTCCCAGCTCGGGGTACTTGGCTTATAACCCAAGCATGTGCCCTGACTGGGAATGGAACCAGCAACCCTTTGATTTGCAGGCTGGTGCTCAATCCACTGCACCACACCAGCCAGGGCTAATTATCTCATTTTAAAAGTCTGCACATGGCCGGTGGCCCAATGGCTAAGGCGCCAGCCTCAAACCCAAAGGTCGCTGGTTCAATTCCCAGCCAGGGCACATAATCAGGTTGCAAGCCAGGTCTCCAGCCAGGTCCGTAGCTGGAGGCAGGTGAAAGGCAACCATACCTTGATGTCTCTCTCCCTTTCTGCCTCTCTCCCTTCCCCTCCATCTAAAAAATAATAAGTAAAATCTTAAAAAAAAAAAAAAAGTCTGCACAATTACCACAGATGAAGTCATTGCAAAATCTTTACTCCTTTTCACACCAACATTGGCCTTTCCTGTGGCCCCAATTGTCTTCAATCTGCTCTTGCGTTCCATTCACTGTTTTTTTGAGTTCCTTTTATTCTCCTACAGGCCATGACTTGCATACTTGTGTTCGGGTTCATTTTTCTTTACATAACCCAAGAAATTACAAACTATGTCAAAGTCATTTTTTTTTTAAGCCAACACCAAAATGGGTTCTGACTCTAAATATAAAGATGACATCTGGTGTGGTCTTGTACATTTTGGCTAGTTTGTCCCCAATTTCTGTCTTAGGTTCTGTCTTAGGTACTTAGGACATTGATGACCATGTTTCCACTAGAGTAGTTGGTTATCCAGAACTTCCTGTCCAGACCTTGACGGTGTCATTCATGGTGGAGGTGAATCCTCAGGCAGCCAGGGAGGAGACGAGTGCAATGATATTTCCAAGCCTGAGAAACCCTGATCTTCAAGAGACTGAAGTGAGCCTATGGATTTTCACATGCTCCAAAACTGCCCCATGCCAACAGGACAATTGAGGCCATCACTGCCAAACAAGTTTCTTTTCCCCAAAGACTTGCTTTCTAGAGGATGGGGCAGCCCTTCCTCCTCCCTCTTCCTCAAGCCCCCTGCTCCACCTCCCTGTTCCCATTCTCAACACCCTCTTCAATCCTTCCCACCTACAGGTGCCAAACCAGAGTCCAGTGCTTACAACAGCCCTGCGTTCCAATTTCACAGGTGAAGCCTGGAGAAGCCGAATGTGTTGTCCCAAATCACACAATAAATGAGAGAACTGGGATCTGAAGCCAGGGCTACTTCAACCAAATCCAGTATGCCTTCCTACTCTAGCAAGCCCAGATGCCACCATCATCCCGGAACGGACAATACCTGCACTTCCCTAGGTGACCACCAGATGGCTGTGAGCAAGCACTTCCAGGTAGGACTTCTTTCCCGTGAGTCTAGGCTCTCAAAGGATGCTGGTGTGAGAGACACAGATAAAATTCACACAAATTCCTTGTCCAAGCCCCAGAAATCTGCTCATCACCAGCCCGCACATTCTTGACCCAGACCCACTCATCATTCAGCTAATATTCACTGACGGTTTTCCTGGGCTTGGATTTGAGTGGGTGCCATGGACCGAGATAACCTGGCTACATTCCTGCATTTCAACATTCAGTAAATATTTATTGAGCAACTGCTATTTCCCAGACATTGTTCTAGGCACAGAGAACACAGCAGGGTACAAAAACCCCTGCCTTTCCTCATGGAGTTTCTATTCAAATGGGGAGAGATGGATAATCAACAAGTAGATGCTTAATATGTTATTGAGTAGAAGCCCTTGAGGATCTCACAGGCCACTGAGACAGGCAAACATGTACGTAAGCAGTCACAACATGGCACGATATAGTTATTTAATAAACACCTACTTAGCTTCATGTGGGCAGGGAGTTAACTCTGGAGGAAGATAAACATTGTTTCTGCCTTCATGGAACTTACAGCCCGGGGAAACAGAAGAGTGATTAGCTATGTGTTCTGAAGGAAAAAGAAGGTGTCATGATGTAGAATAACCAGGGGAATTCTCTTATTAGGGAGGCCATGGAGTGAGTCACTTGAGGAGAAAACAGAAGAGCTTCAAGAAAAGGGCACAGCAAGTGCAAAGTCTCCGAGGAGGCAGAGTTCATGTGTTTGAGGAACAGAGAGGAAACTGGAGCCAAAGGGATAGGAACTGAACTCAGAGAGGTAGATGGGGGTGGTGGGGTGGAGGTGGGATTCACGTAAGTGGTGGAAAGCAGTGAGATGGGAGGCTTTGGTGGGCTTCAGCAGGCGATTTGACTTCCATTGTCAAAGGATTGCTCTGACTGCCGAGTGGAAAACAGACGAAGTGGGGGAGCAGGAGCAGGAGCCCTACCAGGAGGCCTGCAGTCACCCAGGCAAGAGATGGTGAGGAGGTGAGGGCTCTGCTGTGGGAAAGCAGATGGCTTCAGATCTACCAGCTGGGACAAATGCTGAAGCAGCTCAGCCTTGCTCTGAGACAGTGACAAAGGGCTTCCTGCAGGAGGTGGCCCTTTAGTGTGGTGTCACAAAAGATTAGTTTGCGAGACAGATGGAGTCAGGGGAGGAAAGAGAAGCTAGGAAAATTCCTTGGCAGGTAGAATAGGGAAATTGAGACAGATAGCTGAACACAATTGCAGGGCAATTTACAGCCAGGTGCAGGAGGTCACCAGGGCAGAAGGCTCCAGTGCCTGGCAGGGGCAAAAACTGGGAAAACAAGGATCTCATCCCCAAGGTAACCTCTGTTCCCCTGGCCTGTCCTTCCCAGAGAGAGCATCTAGGCCTCAGTTGTGTTTTAGCTCCAGGCCCAGAAAAGCAGCAAAACCAGGTGGGTGACACCACAACCAACTGCAATGACTAACGGCTCCCTGCACTGTCAGTGACCTCTCAATGGAGACCATGACCCTGAAAGGGCACACCTGGAGAACTAGTGATTATTCTGACAAAACCCTCCCCTGAGACCTCCCATAAGATTCCCACCTGCAAGAAAGAGATAAAAGCCTCAAGACAAAGAACCCAGCGTGCATGCTCTCTCTCTGGAGAGCAACCAGAGCCATTTCCTTTCCCTTTTTCTTTCCCCACTTCTTTCCCCACAAGCAGGCATCTCTCGACCTCTAAGACAAAGGACACCTGGCAGTTTGTCCCAGGCTAATTCCCTGAACATGTCCCCAAACCCCCCTTTTCTCTGACCTCCCAGCGAGCTAAGGCAGCCTAGCCAAGCCTTTCCTGATGCTTCCCCTATGCTAAGCCTTCCTTGTTTACTGTCGGCAGCTTGAATAAACACATCCTCATAGCCACCTGGACTTGTGTGGTGAAATCTTTCCTGCAGGAAGCCAAGCGCCCACACACTACAGCTGGCCTTGGGCAGACCTGCTCAGGGCCAGGCTCCTGTCTGGTAACAGAAAGAGGACCCATCAGGTGACAGAACAACTATAGGATAAAGGCAAGGGGGTATTAAGGGCAAGGTGTGTTTGGGGAGAGGCTGTTATATCTTCTTGGGGGAGAGGGAGGTCCTGGGGGTGAGCCCAAGACATGCTGGAGAGACTTACAGAGCCAGGAGTCCAAGGTTTGCGGAGGCCTAGCCATTCATTATTAACAGTTTCAGTGGAGCCTTGTGCTTTGCGGGCCAGCGTGGGGGAGAGCCTGGAGGCTGAGAGGCAGTGAGGTCAGCAAAGAGAAGATGAGGCAGTAGGACGGAGGAGATATATATGTACATGCAGAATCTGCAGGATTGTAAGACAAAGGGAGGGAGGGAGGATGAGACCATGGTTTCCAATTGGAGATGAAGGGGCCTTCCTGGGTGGGAAAGGGGGGTCAGGCAGTATGAGGGCCTGAGGCAGATTCACCTGGAGGTGCCCAGGAAGCAGATGGGCCCAAAGCACAGAGCGGCTTCTGTCCTCATTGGATCCTGCCTCCCCACCCCTCATTATAAGTATATGCCCCTGGGCGGGTGATGCTGCGGCTTCTTCTTTTGAAAGATTTTATTTATTTACTTTTAGAGAGAGGGGAAGGGAGGGAGAAAGAGAGGGAGAGAAACAGGGATGTGCTAGGGAAACATCGGTTGGGGACCTGGCCCACAACCCAGGCATGTGCCCTGGCCGGGAATCGAACCAGCACAACCTTACAGTTTGCAAGATGATGCTCACCCCACTGAGCAGGACATGAAGTTACTTCTGAAACCTGCCATTTAGGGATAACAAAACCCGTACCCAGAGGGTAGTGTGGACATTAGATGAGAAGCTGCAAGTAAAAGCTCTCAGTAGAATGTACATTCTGCTAACGGTAAAGGGTCGATCATTGTTAACTGTGCATTATTAGTTACTGGTGTGGAAGCTGAGGAGGGAGCACTAGACTTGAGAGGGAGAGATTTGTTGGCTTTCAAATGGGAACTGATGGCTGCATAGGAATGACCAAGCTGACCCGGGAGAAGTGGCATAGGTCTCAGGACTGAACGGAATCCCTAGTGATGAAGATGGCGGAGGAGGGAAAGGAGAAGCAGAGGGGAAAGGAAGGGGAGAGGAAGAGGAAAGGAAGAGGGGGAAAGAGGAAGAGGAGGCACCCCCTAAGAGTGGCTGTAGTGGGAGAAGACCCAGAAAAGGTGGATGCCAGCTCTGTTGTCCAGGCAGAAGGGAAAACTGAAAAGTTTCAGTTGCCCCAGCAACAGTGAGACTGGTGACCTGATCAGAGGATGTTGCGGGTTGGAGGCAGGCATGGTGGACTGAGTGACAGGGAGAGGAGGGTGCAAAGATTAAAGCCAGAGCCTAGGGGCCGGGTGAAGGCCGTGGGGCCTGGTTAGAGGGTGCACTCAACAAGGTCCCGCCAGGCCGAGCCCTGGAAGCAGGAAAGTGACCTTGCTTCAAAGCCAAATTTTGCCATTAACCCTGCGACCTCTAACTAGTCATTCACCTTTCCTGAGCCTCAGTTTCCTTGCTGGTGAAGTAGGGCTAAGTCGCTACTCCGCAGTTTCCATGAAACTGCCCGTGGGGCCTCCCAGGAACCAGGTTGGCTACTAGTCCTGGACCCCGCCCCCCTCCGGACCCCCGAACCCAGCCCCACCTGACCTCGCCCACTAGCCACGCCCCATCTGACCCTATCCCCGATCGTCCAGCCCCGCCCCCTCTGATGCGTCACTGGCCCCGCCCACTCCGCCCCGCCCCGCCCCTGTGGGTCCAGCCTTGTTTCCCACACCGTGGCTGAGTCGAGTCCAGAAGGGACGCGGGACACCAGCTCTCCGCCAACCCCCGGTCCCCGCCCCCGCGCCCATGGCCTTGCCGGGACCCCGAGCCTTACGGGTTGCGCTCTGTGGCGGCTGTTGCTGCCTTCTCCTGTGCGCCCAGCTCGTTGTAGCTGGTAATGCTGGCCAGGGTATGGTTAGGAGCGGGGGCAGGTGGAGCGTGCCCCTTACCCCGCCGCCCGGCCGGCAGCGGTCAGCGCTGGGTAGCGGGGATCAGATCTGTGCAGGGCTCCAAGGGTGGGCACAGGCGGCCCTAGCCGTGCGTAAAGCCCCATGTATGTATACCTAGAGCAGGAATTTCAGGTGTGTCTGGGGGAAGCAGCCTCAAATGTATCTGGGCACCCCAGGAATATGCAAAGGGAAAAGACTCTAGTGAATGTCGGGGAGGCTCTAGGTGTGTGTTGTCATGTGTCTGTGGAAATTCCAGGTGTGCAGTGGGGATTAGGGGATCCAGGTGAGTGTGTGTGTGTGCAGAGAGTGCCGGCCACAGTAGTGGGGAAGGGGAGCTGCAGTTCGTATCCAAGGAGTTGCTTCCACCCCACTGCAAGGTAAAGGAGCTCGAGGCTTTGGGCGGGGAGCCCTGCTCCGAATGAACATCTGGCCAGCTGTCCAAGGGACCTGCAAACAGCTGAAGCTCTGTGAGCACTGTGTGGAGGGGGACAGAGCGCACAATCTCTCTGGCTGCGTGTGGGAACAATGTCAGACCGAGGAGCCAGGTATGGAGTTTGGTCCTCTCCAAGCTAAGTGCCTCAGTCCTGAGCCCCAGGATCTTGGTCTCGTCCCCAAACCTCCCCCTTGCACCTTCTCCTGCCAGGACACTGTGTGGACCAAGCTGAGGTGGTCAAGGAAGGTTGCTCTGTCTACAACCACTCAGAGTCATGTCCAGGTAATGGAGCTTCTGCTGGCCTAATCCGAGTTGGGGGGAGGGAGCCAAGCTGTCCCCAGCCAACGCTGGCCTTCTAGGAGGGATCCATCTCTTTCTCTTGGGGAGAGGACCATGCCTATGAGCACCTGGGTCCAGTTTGAGTTCTGCCGTTAGCTCACCCAGAACTCTCTTCCCCTCTCTGGCTTGTTTCCTCTTCTGTAAAGTGGTACAGATGTAGGATACAGGACAGGTGTGTGGGCAGGGTAGGGGACTTAGCTCCTCTAAGTTAAAGCATAGTGAGGACTGTGGAAATTCAGAAGGGAACAGGGGAGGGCTTTCTGGGAGAGGTGCCACCAGAGATGACTTTTAAGGGTTGCAATGGAGAGAGGGCACATCTGGTGGAAGGAACTACGTGAACTAAGGCTTGAAAGTATGTTGGGTGGATCGGGACCTGGGACAGAGGAAGAAGTCTAGCTGTTGGCTCAGGCTAGGTCCTTGATGGGAGTCAAGGGGTGGGAGAACTGACTTCTTATGGATTCCCTGTCTTCTTAGCAGCCCACCACCACCCCACCTATGAACCAAAGACAATCACAACAGGTAGGTACTATGTGGGGGAATTGGGCAGTGGCAGGACTTGAGGTGCAGGGAAGGACAGAGCCTGGCTGAGGCATGGACTTGCTCTGTGACCTCAAACCTGTGACTTCTCCCTCTGAGCCTGTTTCCACACCTATAAAATGGATTGGATGCCACCTTACACTGTTGCTGGAGGATTTTATGTAGAGCACCTAGTTCAGTGTCTGATGCAAGGAAGGTGATCAAGAAATGATGGGTTCTGATCCCTTCTTCCCAAAACCACTTCTGAGAACTCAGGGTGACCCTCTGAGGGACCTGCGCTTGGTGCTGAGGGCAGATGCTCCAGTTGCCAATGAGCTATCTACTGTGACCACCTTACGGGTCCAGAGAGGGTCACAAAGCAGATTGCTGGCAGAACAGAGGCAAGAACCCCACCCTTTGGTCTCCACTGCCCCTCAGGGCCTGAAGTTCAACAGGCTTGGCAGGGATGGCTGAGGAGGCTCTTGGTTAATTAAAGCCAGAAACGTGATCTGAGGCTGAATTATTGATGGTTCAGCTCCCTCCAGCTCAAGCCCCAGATCGGTCTTGTGCGGCTCATTTTCTCCCTCTTCTACTCCTCTTCCCCAGAAAGGGCTCCCTTGAGCTGCAGCTGGAACCACACTTTGTCCTTCATATTCTCAGAACTCCTTACACAAGCTACAGTCTCTGGGAGGTGGACCCAGGCCTCGGCTGGGGCCCTGTCCACTGCCCCAGAATGATTGCCCACCACCAGCCCTGCCCTGCCCTGGGCACCGGGCCCAGGGCCTGAAATTGAATCCCTGGTGAGAGTTGATGGCTAACATGGCACTGCTGGGAGCCGTCCAGGCACAGTCTGACAACCATTGGCCCTGAGGCAGGGCAGGGGAAGGGGTTAGGGGACACTGTGTGAGTTTGGCTCTGTCCTAACTGTGTGGTGACTCTGGACAGGCCTGGGCCTTAGAGCCCAGATCATCTGGTCTCCATCTATCCTAGGGTAGGCCAGGGTGGGGGCCTCTGACTCCGCCCCTGCTCCTTCCCTTTCTAAGCATGGGTTCTGGTGTGGGGTAGCTCCAGTGTCTCAGGAGTCCTGCATCTGCGTCTGGGCTTTGAACCCTAAGACCCAAGGTTGAAAGGGGTCTGGATGCGTGAGCCTCTGGGTCCATTTTCATCCTATTGGGCCAGTGTGAGAGGGAGTCTGGAAGGGAGCTCAGTTGCCATCTAGTCCGTGTGGTTGGGAGACCCTGAGAGGATGTGAGAAGCTCCAAGCCACTCAGGAGCAATCCAGGGGCAGAACTGGGGCTGGGGCCGAGGCCCTGCACTGCCCCCTGGGCACTGCCCCTCCCACCAGGTACTCCCAACTGCCCACAGGATCTGACTGAACTTCTGAACCTGCTGTTCTGGGCTCCCATAGTGAGGTGACCTGTGTAGGTAATGGGTAGGCCTGGGATTCAGGTCCTCCGTGGCCTGCTATGACCTCCACCCTGCAGGGAGCCCCCTTGTTCCAGAAGCCCACAACCCTGGCTTTGACGGGGCCAGCTTCATTGGCGGCATCGTGCTGGTGCTGAGCCTACAGGCAGCGGCCTTCTTCGTTGTGCGCTTCCTCAAGGCCAAGGACAGCACCTACCAAACACTGTGAGTACCTGACCAGCCGCAGAGTCTGGCTTACTTCCCCCACCCCAGCCCTGTGCCTCAGGTCCCCTGAGGTGACAGTGTCCTGTCTTCTCAGCAAGGCAGCCCTAAGAACAATGGCTCCCTCCCAGTGTACCCCACGTGAGCCACACCCCTGCTCCCTCCCCTAGCTGTGGGGTTCTTTCTGCCAGGGATTGGCTGGGCCCAGGGCCAGGTGTCCAAGAACCCAGCTGAGCCCACCTGTCTTTGTCCCCTCATGCTGCCAGCAGGGAGGAGAACCAGTAGACCGTAGCCCAGGCAAGACTTTGGCCTACAGCTCTGTGGCCTCCGGCAGGACTCTGGCTGTGTGTGCGGTTTGGTTTTACTCTGAGAAGGGGAGCTGCTCGAAGGTCCCCGTGTGCTGTGTGTGCTGTGGGGCGGGTCGTTTCAGCCTCCGTTACAGTTTTTGCTCTTCCACCTGCCGCCTGTTCTTGGGAGCGGGGTCCTCTGCCGGCCGAGGCAAGGTCGCCGCCCTGAGTGCCCGCTCTGTCTGGCCTCTGCAGAATCTGACCCCCTCAGGCCTGGATCCCACACTGAGGGGAAGGAGGACGAAGAGGCTGCCCTGTTGGTCCCCACCGTGGGGGCTGGGGATGGGAAATAACTGGCACTGAGTAGTCTCAGTGTGCAATACCCGACATGCCCTCCTGTCCTGGGCCTGGACCTGCAGCTGAAAGCACCCTTCAACCACCTCCTGTCTTTGTCATCCCGCAGGCCCCTTGCCTGCCATCAGGCCTGAGCCTGCCTCTTCCTGCCCACCTGGCCTAGGCATTGCCATCCAATAAAGGAACTCGCTCCATCATTGCGCTTTGTGTCCTGTGTCTTGGGCTGTGTGTGGATTAGATGGGGTGGGCCTCTGGTCACTGTCTCCTTCTTAATGGCAATTCAGCCTTGGACTATGGATGTCACCCTTTAAAATAGTTTAATCAGTTATGTGTGTTTAACCCCCTCCCCTGCCCCTTTACAGATGCGCGTACAGACTCAGAAAGCTAAGTATACTTGCTCAAGATCACACAGTTGGGATAGGCCGACTGGGGTTTGAATCTAGGTTTTTTGGCTCCAGAGTGAGCAGCACTTCAGAAATCCCCTGCAGAGGCATCTCAGGCTCCCTCTGCTCCTTGAGTTATGTCTCTGCCCCAGAGCCAAGGTGGAGATATCCTGCAATCCTCAAGAGCCGTTACTGTACTCAGTGACTTCCCTTCACTCCCACTCCATCTCTGGGCCTGGAAGTCTTCCTGGCTAATAACACCTCCCACTGAAAGTGTCATGTGCTGGAAACCAGGCATATGGCTAAGAGTCTGATATATAAAATCCCAGGACTGTCCTGGGGAGTTGAGATGCAACAGAGAGAAGTATGGCTGAGAGGTCAACCTGTGGAACCTAATTGCTCTGTGTGAACCAAAGCAAGCTATGTAATAGCTCTGGGCCTCAGTTTCCTCATCTGTAAAGTGGGGTAACAGCAGTGTCCATCCTAGTGGGATGTGAGTAAGGTTCAGAGCAGGCACATGTGCTCCATCTACTTCATGCCAGGGCACCCATCCATCCCTCCAGCTGTGCAGCCTGCAGGGGAGCCTCTTCTCCAGGACTAACCTCTCTGCAGGCTCTTCAGCTGCCACTGGAAGCCCACAGGCAGTTCTGACTACTACTTGGCCTCTCAGAGGGCTCACCTGCCATCATGCCACCATCAACAAAATGCCAAATGACTAGTCCACTCCCCCCTGCCACATACTTTCACCGATGCCCACCATCCTATCAGACAGCCTCCCCTTGAGTCAGCTCCAGCTACTTGGATCTGCCTCTTGTTACCCAGCCTGCTTTGCGCTCTCTCTGCGCTAAGCCTTTGCACATGCAACTTCTCCTGCGTGGGTCCTCCCCTGGCTTCTCCAACCAGCGTTGAAGAGCTGGCAGGAATTGTGCCCATTCTCTCTGGGATGGAGGAAGGGGCTGCCCCCACCTCCGGCTGGCTTTCCACTGAGCTAAACAAATTTCTTCACTGATGTTTTCTGTTTTCAAAAGTAGTAAATGCCTCTAAAGAACAAAAGAGGCCACACAGAAGTTTATATAGTGAGACTTGCACTCCCACTGGTCTCACTGCCCAGAAGTTAACTATGGTTTACAGCATGTTTCAGACCTTTTCCTGTGAATTTACCTTTAGCTTTTTTTTTTTTTTTTTTAAGATTTTATTTATTATTTCCTAGAGAGAGAGGAAGAGAAACATCAATGTATGGTTGCCTTTCACCTGCCTCCAGCTACAGACCTGGCTGGAGACCTGGCTTGCAACCTGGTTATGTGCCCTGGTTGGGGAATCAAACCAGCGACCTTTGGGTTCACAAGGCAGGCGCCTTATCCACTGTGCTACCAGCCAGGGCATCTTTAGCTTTTTTAAAGTACAAAATGGGGCTGTGCTATACACATTGTTCTGCAACTTAGCCCCTTTCATTATGCATCAAGTTTGTCCTATGTCTTCTCCACGTGGTGATAACTTATTTGCCTTCATCCTGTCAGTGTCTAGTTGGGCTATTTCCACATTGATTATTATAAGCAGCACCATGAGAAACAGGCTTGTCCGCAGACCTTGGCACACCCGTGGGGGACTTCGGGGAGGACAGATTCCCGGAACTGGAATTGCAGGGCCTCGGAGCATCCATCTCACAGATCCATCCTGCCTGGTGAACTTGGCTTCCACCTTCCCTGATGCCCCATTGTACCTCAGCGCCCCCCACCCCCAAGCTCTGGCCCTGGCATCGGGGAGCCCCTCAGGGAGGGTTTGATGGATAAATGAATGCATGAGTGAATGAACGAATGAACGAATGAATGAATGAATGAATGAGACCTGAGGACCGGCTCCAGTTCCAACCTCACCCCTCACATCTACATCATGGTTGCTGCCTCCTTACTGACCTTCCAGCCTCCAGGCCTGCCCGCCTGTGCAGCCCATGCAGTTGACCTATATTATTAGCAAATGTTTCCAAGGCCCTGCCAAGGACTCCCCAGGGGACTTGTGGTGCCTCTCCCTGGTGGAAGGTATGGGGCTTGGGCAAAATCTCTGTGACTCTAGGCATGTAAGTGCCAGAGAGAGCGCAAGTCAAGTCCCATCTGTGGGCCTCAGTCTCTCCTTGCGATGCCTTTATTTAATTCATATTTATTGAACATAAATATAAATATGAATTATGGTACATATTTATTGTACCAGGCCTCTAACCCAGGGCCAATAATAACGACTGTGAGTGAGCAGGGCAGGGCTGTGTAAGGGTCAGAGGTGACGTACAAACCACCCCCAGTGTGCCTTGTGGGGTGCCGTGGGTGCCAGTAAATGGCAGCAGTGGTCACTAGATTGTTGACAGGACTGGGCAAGGATTCCTAGTGGAGGTGACACTAGGGCTGGTCCTTCATGGACAGGCAGAGCTTCACAGCAGAGATGCAGAGAAGACCATTCCAGGTGGAAGGCTCCGAATGAGCTAAGGTTCAAAGGCAGAAAATCCCCAGTGAATGCAAAAGTCTAGAGAGATGGCTGAGGAGCCCTGGCAGCCAGGATCAGAAGTTGGACTCCGTCCCAGTTGAACAGGGCAGTGATAATCTCTCTGGGGCTGAGGGAGGAAATGCCCTCATCTCCTGCTGGCTCCAACCTGGGTGCGGTGTCCCTAGGGAGGGACGATGGGTGGAAGTCTTTCTTTTTATTCTTCCACCAGCCTGGCCTCCTTCTAAACTGGCATTTTTCCCTTGAACACACCAGCAAGATGGGCACCCTGTGGACCCCACTTTCCCTTTTGTTCCTCTTACACAGGGAGCCTACCTGTCTGAGAACTGAGGACCACCCAAGCTGTCCAGGTAGGGCCCTAGAGTGTGCCCCCCACCAACCCACCCTCATTCTCTCACTGTTTATCCTTTTCCCACCCAGGCTCACTACCCTCAAGGAACAGGGTGGGAGTTTGAAAATTTGAGCTTGGCAAATAGATGCAAACAGTATGGAGCCTTGGAAGCTCTCGGAATTGCAAGTATCCTGACAGCCAGAATCTGGGAAGTGTAAAGAGAACTGCGGAGGGGTCTGGTAGAGAGAGGCATGCCCCCCCCCCCCCCCCGTGACCACTCTGTGCCCATCCAGCCCTGTGTCTCCATGCAGAACCCAAGGAATTGGAAGCCAGCAAAACGGTCCTCTTGCCAGCTACCCTGGAGCCCCGGGAAGTGCTGGTGAGAAGGGAACTCCAGGTCCTCAATGTGAGAGATACCAGGGAGCAGAGAGTGGAAGTTGGGGCAGGCTGGGGAGGCTGGCGGTCCAGCAATAACTGTGGTGAGAGGTGATGACAAAGGGGGGCAGGGGCCTATGGTGTGCCAGGCTCCAGGCTGCACATCCAGTGTCTAAAGATCAAATCGATGAGGTAGGTGGAGAGTGTTCCTTGTTTTACTGAGGGGGAAAGTGAGGCTCTGTGAGGATAAGTCATTTGTCCCAATCACAGCCAGGGAAAGGTGCACTTAGAATTTGACTCCTGTCTCTGAATCGCTGTTGTTTTGGTCCTGGGTCCTGGGTGGAATTTACAGCATCTGTCTCTGGAATTTCAGGGAAACCTGGACCACCAGGCAAGATGCGCCCCAAGGGTGAACCAGGTGGGTGAGTGAAACCCAGGTCCCTTCCTTCTTTGCTTCATCCCTGGGCTAGAAAGGGAGCAGGCCCTGCGGGGTGTGGGTTGCTGCTCAACCATTAGCTGTGTTTGCCCTCCTGCAGGGGGATAGAGGTCTGAGAGAGGCAGACAGGATTAGGAGAAAGGTCTGGGCACTCTCCCCTCTGATGGTTTGTGGGCATCTCCTCTGGGGATGCTCAGACCTCAGGGTGAACATTCTGCCTTTCCTTGGGGCAGGAGATCCAACGAGCCTGCTCCGGTGCCAGGAGGGTGAGGCAGCCTTCGCAGGAGCAGACAACCTGGAACTAGGCAGTGCTGGGGTGCGGGCGGGCTACCAGGTGTGGTCCAGCCCTTGAGTCCCTTTTAGGGGCCTGAAGAATCAGAGAACGCTCCTCAGGTCCTACACTTAGCCTCTTCCATTGCCCAGGAGGAGGGAGTTGGGTCATAACTTGGGAGGCTTCACAGTTCATCTCCCCTTTCCCAGGCCCCAGGAGCGGCTGAGCCAGGGTGCCACCTTGAGGGCTGGTACCATCTGTGCTTACCTGAAGGCAGAGCCCTTCCAGTGTTTTGTGACATGGACACCCTAGGGTGGGGGGGTGAAGGGTGTGGGGGAGGGGATGTGGTGGGGTATGGCTAGTGAGTGTCAGAGAGGACTCACAGGCCAGGCCCACTTCTGCCCTTTAGTCCCCAGGGGGAGCCAGAGCCCACTGGAGCCAATGTATTTCTTAGAATAATTCACAAACAAATGTTTACTGAGCTCCCAGCGGACCTAAAGTCTGAGAAGGCTTCCCAGACAAGGTGCCATCTGACAGCCTTGAAGGCTGTGTAGAAGTGCTCAAGAGGTGAGGTGCAGAATGGCATTCTAGGCGGAGGGAAAGACAAACACAGCAAGACAGGACACTCTAAGAGGGTTTGGGGGTGGCGGGGGGACCACAAGAGTGAGCTGAGAGCAAGTATGGGTGGCTGGCTGAGGTCTGCTGGCGTGGCTCAAGTACGGACTGAAGGCTCTGCAAAGGCCAGTCCGTGCAGAGCACGGAGGGGCCGGCTGAGGATCGTGGAGGTCAAGGGGGACCCCTGGGGGAGTTTGAAACAGGAAATAGTCAGGTCAGACTTGTGTTTTAGAAAGATGCCAACATGGAAGATGCATTGCAGTGGGGACAAAAGTGGAAACAGGGACACAGGTTTGGAGGACTGCAGAGGTTCAGGCCAGAGAAGACAGTGGGCAGAAGCAACAGGGAAAATAGAGCTACTTAGACTGAAGGATATTTAGTGGGGAAACGACAGAGCCTGGGGGCTGCTGGCTAAGAAGAAGCATCAGGGTAAGGCCAGGAGTCCAGCTAGGGCCTCTGGAGGTGAGCTCTCTGCTCCAACATCTTGGCTCTTATCATAGTCCATTAAAGCAAGTTATTTTAAAACTGACACCCAGCTGGGTTGACTACTTCCAGAAGGTAGGAACAACGTTTGTATCATTTCAGTCTCCCCCAGGGCTTGCAAGGCTTTGGTGTGAAGTTGAGTGTCACCATTTTACTGACACCGAAAGTTAATATGAGAACGTCGAGCTCATCAGTATGTTCACAGGCAAAGCTCACTAGGACTCACTCTTGATCAACAGGCCCCCATTGCGAAGAGGCAGGGAACGGCTGCTGCACCTCACAGTGCGCCCACGCTCAGCTGTCACCGCCCTGCTGCTCTCCATCCTTACGCTTACTCTGGTTCTGGAGCAGTGGCTGGTGTGCTAGCCTTCTCTGCCTCCCTAGGTGCTCCAGAGGCGACAGGATGGTTCTGTGAATTTCTTCCGCTCTGGGTCCTCCCACAAAGCAGGTTTTGGGAGTCAAGAGCCCGAATTCTGGCTGGGTAATGAGAATTTGCCTCAGTTGACTCTCCAGAATGAGTTCCCAGCCTGGTCCAGGGAGCCCTGAGGGGCATCCCTCTGGCATTTTGCAGTGGGACGATTCCTTGTTCCTGCTCTTCCCCCAACTCCCACCAGGTACCTGGGAGCTTTGGGTGGAGCTAGAGGACTTTAAAGGCAACCACACCTTTGCCCACTACCAGTCTTTCCACCTCCTGGGGGAGGCAGATCACTACCAGCTGGTGCTGGGCAAGTTCTTAGAGGGCACTGCAGGTGAGTGACTCTAAAGTGGGGCCCTGGAGTAGATGACAAAGATGAGGGAAGCTAGACTCTTGCACAGCACTGCCACTGTCTCCATCATGACCCAGAGCCATTCCTTCTCTGCGGGCCTCATCTGAGAAACGGCGATTAGGGGGCAAGGTGGTACAAGAGTAAAGAATTTGGACTCAGAAGGCAAACAGACCTGAGTTTGAACCCAGCCCTGTCATTTACTAATGAAGTGACCCTGGGCAAGTTCCTTCTGTGTCAGTGTCAGAGCCTCAGTTTTCTGCGCCGTAAAAGGGACACGGAGGCAGGAAGTGTGGCCCTGTTGAGTGTTAGCATTGTCTACTTTGGAGGAGGAACTAGGGAAGGCTTTTTTCAGAGAAACAGCAACTGTTGAAGAAAGACTTGAAAGAGGGAAGTGATAGAAGGAGCTGCCTCCAGACCCTCTCCCGCCCAAGCCCCTGAGAAGTCCCTCCTGACTCTTCTTGACAGTTGCTCAGGCTGCCAAGGGGAGCTAGAAAGAGACCTCGGAAATAGAGAGAAGCTGGGGATTTGGGGAGGGGGCAAAGTGGGGGGGGGTGGCTATGGAGCCACAGTCCTGAGTTCAGGTCCCAGCACCCCTGTGACTAGTTAAGTAACCTTGGGCAAACAACCTGGCTCTCTGGTACTGCTGTTTTCGCATGGGCCCGGTAACACCCACTCTCCGTTGCTGAGGCTCCTGTGAGTGAGGTAATCTCTTCAAGGGTGCCAGGCCTGGTGCCAGCAGCAATATGCCTCCCATCCCCTCCCTACCAGGAACCTCCTTGAGCTATCACAACGGGAAGTCCTTTACCACCTAGGATGCTGACCATGATGAAAGAATCGAGGGCAATTGTGCAGATTGTCCAGGGTGCCTGGTGGTGTGGTTCATGCTATCAATCCAATCTGGATGGACACTATGCAGTGTCTCCCACCACTGCCCACAAGTATGGCATTGACTGGGCCTCAGGCCTCCGTGTGGGCCACCTTTACCTACGGGTTTGCATAATGTTTCGCTAGGGCACACTAGCAACCAGCACCCTTATCTGTCCTGCACAGCTTCCGGACCCTTTTCTACCCTTCCCATTGCTAACTGCCTCTGCTCTGCTGCCCACTTGAAAAATAAAGTCAATTTTAACCCTTCCCTGGCTTGCAGGACTCTTCCAGTTACGGGGAAAACCTCAAGAGAGCAGAATAGGGACATAGGTTTTTAGCTCCACTCAAGGAAGGCTTTTCTCTCAGTCAGGAAGATGGAAGGGTCCGCCTCATAAGATAGTAAGGTTTCCATCTCCGGAGGTGTGCAAGCCGAGGCCAGGGGAACGTTTAGTGGAGGACTTGGGATTCAAGCATCCAGACAGTGCCCTTGAGCCCTCTGTGTCCTGCAAGTGGGTGGCTTTATGGTGCAAATTGCACAGCTAGTTCACCCTTTCTGTTGCCCATGACTGTCTTTTATAGGGTCATCTGTTTCCACCCCAGCTTCTGTTATAAGCCAAGCTCTCACCCTTGGTTACTTCTCTCTGGTTCTACTAGGGGCTGGTTTAAACTCAAGGTCTTCCGTGGGGCTACAGATAATGAAATGGCAGTTATGGAGCCAGCATTTATCAAGCAGTGAGTCTGCCGGAGTCACCATCTAAAAAGAGGCAGAGTTAAGAGTCCGATATCTGCAGCCTGAGAAGGAGTCTTGGGGATACATCCTGCTCAAGTGATCTGGGACAAGTTACTCAACTTCTCTTAAGTCCCTAGTTCTGATTTCAGAGTCCACTGAGATTTACCACAGGTTGCTGTTTCACTTATCGGAAACGGGCTAGAGTTCTGGGGGTCTCCTTCGTGTGGGTAGAGAAATGTTTGTGTGGAGACTTGTGAAGTCCATGGTCAGGTTCTGAGTGGAGGTCAAAGGTGACCAGATAGGATACTCGGGAAAGCAGCCTCCCTGGCGAGGTCAACCTCAGGGGTTCAGATGCCAAGTCCCATACTAGGGCTAGTGGCCCCCAGGCAAGAGGGACAGACTTCCCCCATTCCAGTCCCTGCCTGGAGAGCACTAGCTGGTCACCATGCTTTGCATCCCCTAATGTCTCTGGAGATCCATTCATTCAACAGATCCCTGCAGGGCAGGGCTTGTAATTCACACCTTTTTCCTAGCCCCGGCCTGGGCACACAAATTATGAGCTCTTGCTATGAGCAGTTCACAGTGGTTGGCGTGCACAGCGGCCCAAGGCTGTTCCGGAAGCTGCGGGACTCGGAGGTTTTAGCTGGAGAGTAGGGGGAAGGGAGGCCGAGTCCCCGGGCCCTAGGGGGGCGGTGCTGCCTGGGGCTGAGGGTGGAGTTTTCCCAGCCGGCCGGGAAAGGGTTGGGCCCAGCCTACAACAGCACAGAGGGAACGACAGCGGAAGCTCTCCTACGGAGTCTGGGTGGCAGACAGGGTCCGACCGATTCCCGGGATCTCCCGGGACTCTAAGCCGAGGATCACTGGATGTCCCGGACCCAATTCCCAATTTCAGATCCTCAGGACCCTCCAAGTTGGAGACCTCTTTCGTCCTGGACTCCAGATTCCAGGCACGGGACCTCCGGCGGGACTTCGGATCTCCAGATCCTATAAGGGCTTCCCAGTCCCAATCGGATTCCCGACCTCGAGATCCCTGGATACATCGCCCCTGGCTCCTGCCCTACCCCAGGGGCCCAGAGTAATCCGACGTCCGAGCGCCCCCGCATGGCAGGGCAGAGCCCACGGCCAGGGGCTCTGGAGTGCGCCGGCAGCTACTGGCAGGACCCCCTGGCCGAGGCGCTGAGTCGGGGCCGGTCGACCGTCGCGCCCCTCGGCCGGGGCTGCACGCGAAGCCGGCCACTCCGCGTGGTCTACGTGCTGACTCGGGAGCCGCAGCCCGGGGCGGAGCGGGAGCCGGGAGCCGAGGCGGAGCCCTTGCCGCTCTGTTGCCTGCGCGAGGCTTGCGCGCAGCTCACCGGGCCGCGGCCGCGGCCGCAGTTGCACAGCCTGCCCTTTGGGACGCTGGCTCTGGGAGACACGGCAGCCCTGGATTCCTTCTACAATGCCGGTGAGCGCACGCTGGGCTGTGGGACCAAGATGGGGTGGATTTAGGGCTTTGGGCGGGGCCGATCGGGGAGTGGCTCCCCGACTGCGGGGAGGGGAGGTACCGAGATGGGTGCGAGGTGAGCTACAGCTTAGGGGCTTGAGGCGGTACCCTGGCAAAGGTGGAAGTTACGGGGTTTGGAGCGTGACTGGGATCGAGTTAGGGCTCAGCGGATCCAGGCACCGCTTTGGGGTTCTGGGTTGGGACTTGAGCACTCAGGAGTCACCGTGCGCAAGGAGCAGGCAGGGATAGGATTGAGTCGCTACTGGGCCCCAGGCAGTGGGCGGCATTTTAGGATTGGGATTGGAGAACCCCTCCTCGGGCTAGAGAGGCAGAAAGGGGAGCGTTGGAACTCGAAGGACTGGATTCTGACTAGGAAGCTTAGGTGGGAGGCTCTATCCTGATACAATGGGCGGGGCTGGGGTGGGGCAGAGTCGTTGGGTGTGAGGCCAAAAGGAGGCTTTTCCCCGGGTTCCCTCTGCCGACCCTGACGCCTTCCAGTACTTGTTTATCCAAGAATCCGGGCGCCAGTGCTTGCCGGATGTCCATAAAATCGCAACCTAAAAAATGAAAGTTCACTCACCCTGGAGGACACAAAGACACACAGAGTCGTAGTCAGACTTAGCAATCACATATATGTCAATACACAGACCCTCACAGACCCTATCACACAGAGATCCAGTCACAATAAGCTACACACTCAGACACACATACAGCGCAGCATTATCTACACACAATGCTGGTAACCTTTCAAGAGGCTGTGTTGAGGACCCAGGAAAGGAGTGTTATCTGTTAGTCCAACTCTTGCTTCTCAAGTAGCCTAGAACAGACTCTGGGCTGGTGCACAGTCTCCTCTTCTCTGTGCCCAGTGCCCACAGGCTGTGAATAGTGGAATGAGGGTTCCAGCCCATTGGGCCCAACTCCTCTCCTGAGACACCACAGATGCTAGTTCTGTGTAAGAGCCAAAAGGACCCTAAAGGGGAGAAACTGAGGTCAGGAGCAAAAACTGGATCCTGCTATAGTCACGCAGGAAGGCAGGCTGAACCAGAATGGATCTTCAGCCTCCTCCCGTACCAAGCGGGGCTCCAGGGCTCAGGGCTCCAACTGTATGCTCACAGATGTGGTGGTGCTGGAGGTGAGCAGCTCCCTGGCACAGCCATCCCTGTTCTACCACCTTGGCGTGCGTGAGAGCTTCAGCATGACCAACAACGTGCTTCTCTGCTCCCAGGCTGATATCCCTGATCTGCAGGCCCTTCGGGTAAGTGGCCAGGTGGTTAATGGGGGCAGGCACAGGGTAAGGGTGGGGCCTACCCAGAACATCAGTATCTGTCTGTTCCCTGCAGGAGGACATTTTCCAGAAGAACTCTGTGAGCAGAAACCACCCCTCACTCAACGTGCCCTTTGGCTTCCATTATGATCTCTGACCCCCCAGTACCTTTCCTGGCCTTCCCAATCATCTCTAACCTCCCTACGAACCCCCTGATGTCTGTGTGACCCTCTGTTCCCCATTGCTTCCTTTCCTGCAGTGTGCCCCTTCCCTGCTATTCCAGTTCCAACTGGTGCCGACCTTTGACCTTTACTGACTTCTGCTTCCTTCCCACCAGGATTGTGTTGGCAGCTACACACTGATACCCTATATTGTGACAGCCACTGGTCGAGTGCTGTGTGGTGATGTAGGCCTCCTGAGAGGCCTGGCTGATGGGCTAGTCCAGCCTGGAGTGGGCACTGAGGCCCTGCTCACACCCCTGGTGGGCCGACTTGCCCGCCTACTGGAGGCCATGCCCATGGATTCTTGGTAAGGGGGATCCAGAGAAGTGCACCACGAGGAGGCTGGAGAGGGTGCAGTGGCCTGGGCTGAGGGACAGGCCCCACCATTTCCTCTCCTTTCCGCCCTCTCCTGCTGTGGGCATCAGCGGCTATTTCCGGGAGACCATTCGGCAGGCCATCCGGCAGGCCCGGGAGCGGTTCAGCGGGCAGCGGCTGCGGCAGGAGCTGGCTCGCCTGCAGCGGAGACTGGACAGCGTGGAGCTGCTGAGCCCTGACATCATCATGAACCTGCTGCTTTCCTACCGTGATGTGCAGGTGTGCTCAGACATCAGAGGCAGATGGGGCGTAGCGTTCCATGTCAGACAAATCCGTCCTCAGCTCCAGTCTGTGCCGCTCAGATCCGCTAATGTCTCTCGGCCTCAGTTTGCAATGGGGATGGATGATCATGTCAGTCTCCCGGGGCAGTTGTGAGATTGGGCACACGGTTCTCTGTGTAAGGTGTAGTGTCTGAGGGGGCCGTGCAGAGGATGGCGACGGAAGGTGGCATGTCAGGGGTGGGAGGGGACCCCCAGCACAAGGTGTTCCTCAGGTTTGGGGGCCAGTGGGATCCACCGGAGGCCAATACGTGACTGTGTGTGTTGTTCCCTCACGCAGGACTACTCGGCCATTATCGAGTTGGTGGAGGCGCTGCAGGCCTTGCCCACCTGTGATGTGGCTGAGCAGCACAATATCTGTTTCCACTATACATTTGCCCTCAACCGGTGAGTGGCGGAGCCACACTCAGGTCATAGCCATGTGGGAGCATGGGTCCCTATTGCATGATGGCATTGCTGCCTGGGATCAGTGCTGTTCAGAGAATTTGCTGCGTATGGTCACGTTGATATCAGATGGTCCTGTTGTTCAATTCCTGCTGCCCAGGGTGGGGGGAGGTGGGACCCTCGGAGAGGTCACAGCTATCCAAGGTCACCTCTCTTCTGAGTCATTACAGCTAGAAAGCACTTCCATCTGGGATCACCGTTTCAAGAACGGGCAGGGTGACCAGGGTCATTGCCATTTTGGGTTCATTTCTGTCACACTCCTGGAAAGGCCTGGGGTTCCCAAACATGGGACAGGGCCATCAGGCAGGTCCTCAGCCCATCTTCCCCTTCCCATTCCCCTAGAAGGAATAGGCCTGGGGACCGAGAGAAGGCATTGGCTGTGCTGCTGCCACTGGTACAGCATAAGGGCTCTGTGGCACCTGACCTATACTGCTTGTGTGGCCGTGTCTACAAGGACATGTTCTTCAGCTCTGGCTTCCAGGACGCTGGACACCGAGAGCAGGCCTATCACTGGTGAGGGGCACAAGCAAGTTGGGAGTCGGCTGAGGGGTGCAGCTGTGGGCACCAGTCCAGCCTTGCGTCCCTCTGCCTGACCCCCAGGTATCGGAAGGCTTTTGATGTTGAGCCCAGCCTCCACTCGGGCATCAATGCTGCTGTGCTCCTCATTGCTGCCGGGCAGCGCTTCGAGGACTCCAGTGAGCTCCAGCTCATCGGTGAGCCCCAGTCCTGCTCCCTTGTTCCCCAGTAGGGGCTCAGGTCAGGGCTTGAGCTGGGCCTGGGTTCCTCCCCTTTTGGACCTATTCTGCCTGAACTCACACCTGGGTCCTCATACCTGTCCTAGGCCCTCATGAGCACGTAAGCCCATGATTCTTTGTTCCTGAGCTCACACCTGTGTTCCTTCCACGTACACTTGTTCCCAGAGCGCCTACTCCCACCTGGGATCATGTCACACCTACATTTTTACCCACATCTGTGTCCCTGCCTACATGCATGTGGCGGCCCACATCAACAACCACAGTGCTATGGCCCATGTCCCTCTCTCCCAGGAATGAAGTTGGGCTGCCTGCTGGCCCGAAAAGGCTGTGTGGAGAAGATGCAATATTACTGGGATGTAGGCTTCTACCTGGGAGCTCAGATCCTTGTTAATGACCCCGCCCAGGTGGCACTGGCTGCAGAGAAGCTATACAAGCTCAATGCCCCCATATGGTAAGCGGCCCCCTCTTCTTGGCCTGGCTTGTTCTGTCGGTCCCTGCACCTATGTCCACTGGCCTGAGCCCTGAGCCAGTGGCCTGGCCCCCTCCAATGCTTATGACACCCAATGCCCACATTCAGTTTACTCTCCCTGGCTAACTGGTACCTGGGCTGAGTTGAGTACAACACCATGCCTGCAGGTACCTGGTGTCCATGATGGAAACCTTCCTGCTGTACCAGCACTTCAGACCCACACCAGAGCCCCTGAGTGGACCCCCACGCTGTGCCCACTTCTGGCTCAACTTCTTGCTACAGTCCTGCCATCTGCTCAAAACTGCCAGACCCCAAGGGGACCAGTGTTTGGTGAGGTCCGTGGGGTTGAGGGACGTGGGTGAAGAGCAGCCCCCTTCTGACCTGTGCCCCCACGCCGCTCCCTTGTCATCTGCAGGTTCTGGTTCTGGAGATGAACCAAGTGCTGCTGCCCGCGAAGCTGGAGGTTCAGGGTACAAACCCAGTGAACGCAGTGACCCTGAGCCTGCTGGAGCCTGAGACCCAGGTGAAGTTACCACTGAGTCCCCCAACTCATTGCTAAGCACCCCTTCTCTCTAGCCTTCCTTCCATCCCAAGTTCCCTCTCTTCTCCCTGGTACCCTACTCTGACTCACATGCTTCTCACAGGATGGTCCCTCCAGCTGGACCTTCCCAGTTTCCTCCATCTGCGGTGTCAGGTGAGGGGCAGGGTGGGGCAGTCCCGGTGGGGCGGGTGGCACTGCTAGCTGGCCAGGTGCTCACTGTGTTCTCCATCCCTCCCCAGCGCCTCTAAACAGGATGAGCGCTGCTGCTTCCTCTATGCGATTCCCCAGACTCAGGACGTCCAGCTGTGCTTCCCCAGTGTAGGGCACTGCCAGTGGTGAGCACAGCTGCTTGGGGTCGGGGTCCTCTACGGGCTGGAATGCCCAGGGAAGTGAGGGAAAGGAAGGCTTGTGGCTCAGAGTTGCTCTGGGCAAAGGAGAAGACACTATGCCCAAGGTAACCCTCCGACTGCCTGACCTCCCCTGTCCTCAGGTTCTGCAGCCTAATCCAGGCCTTGGTGACAAATCCGGATTCTAGAGCATCAGCAGAAGAGACAGAGAGCGTGGGTGAAGTGCTGGAGGTGAGAAGGGGGAGATGGGAGATGGGAGAAGGGGAGGGAAAAGGGCTAAGAGCCCTGCTGAACCCCCTTTTCACCTGCCCCCACAGTTTGATTACGAGTACACGGAGACTGGAGAGAGATTGGTACTAGGCAAGGGCACGTACGGGGTCGTGTACGCAGGCCGTGACCGGCACACGCGGGTACGAATCGCCATCAAGGAGATCCCTGAACGCGACAGCAGGTGTGCTGCTCAGGGTGTGTGGGTGGGCACAAGGGCTCAGGGGACAGGTAGGCGGGTAAGTGGGTGGGACCATGAGTTGAAAGGGCCATGTGGGTGGGGCAGTAGGTGATGGGCATGCAGGAGCAGGAACACTGATGCCCTACTGGTCTTACCCAGGTGGGCGGGCTCATGGATAGGCGAGTCCAAGCCCAGTGGGCCCAGGCCTGTGGGCAGAAAGGCAGAGACCAGGCGGGTGGGCCTCTGGAGGGGCCTGTGGGTTGGGTGATAAAGTGGGGAAGGTCAAAGAGAGGACTGAGCGGAGCAGGTCCCGAGGGTGTGGCCCGGGTGGTGCTGGAGCTGGCTAAGCATCGCTGTCCAGATCTGGCCTATTCCTCTCTCCCTAACTGCTCCTAGGTTCTCTCAGCCCCTGCATGAGGAGATTGCGCTTCACAAACGCCTGCGCCACAAGAACATCGTGCGCTATCTGGGCTCAGCCAGCCAGGGTGGCTACCTCAAGATCTTCATGGAGGAAGTGCCTGGAGGTACCTTTCTGCTGGGAGGGATGGGAATGGAACTGGAGGTGTGAAGCATGGGGATGGAGCCGGGCAGGGCGGGAGAATCTTTGGGGGAAATGAATCCTACTGTGTGTGGGTGGTGTAGCTCAGAATTAGCTGACACAGTGTGTAGTTGGGTGATGGAGCCTGGGCCATGGCGTGGGTGTGTGGGCAGAGAACTGTGGGTGGCAATGATGACCTTGGACTGTACTTGCCCAGGCAGCTTGTCCTCCTTGCTGCGGTCAGTGTGGGGACCCCTGCAGGACAATGAGAGCACCATCAGTTTCTACACCCGTCAGATCTTGCAGGGACTCAGCTACCTACATGACAACCGAATTGTGCATCGGGATATCAAGGTAATTAAGCCCTTAGCTGATTCACTCTGGCCTGCCAGTTGGGGGAAAGGAAGAGATAGGGCCCCAGACAGAGGCTGGCACTTTAGACTTAGTGGGCAGACCCTTTGCAAAGGGTGGGAAATTCATCCAGAAGGTTCCCCAGAGAAGGAGAGAAGTTCAGATCTGAAGTCAAACCAGGTGTCGGCTCCCAGAGGGACATAGTGGGATGGCAGGGTGAGGAGGTTGGTAGAGACAGGGTCAGACTGGGAGCCCCAGGAGATGGGGTCCCGGGATAGAGTCCATTTCGTCATCCGGAGGCCAACCTGATGTCCACTGGGTGCAATGTACACTCTACTCAGGGGGACAATGTGCTGATCAACACCTTCAGTGGGCTACTCAAGATTTCTGACTTTGGCACCTCCAAGCGGCTGGCAGGCATCACACCTTGCACCGAGACCTTCACAGGTAATAAATAGAGTGTGTGGTGGTGAGTAGAGATGCTGACCTGGGACAGAACTTTTGGAGCCTTCCAGGGAGTGGAGCTTCTCCTGGGCATGGAACTAGAGTCCTAAAATGGGGGATAGAACACAGGGAAGGTGGTTGAGCCAGGGGTGAGGTGATGAAGCTAAAATTGGAGTTTGGATGGCTAAGGACATAGAGTTTCGTGCCTGAAATGGAACCCAGAAGGGTTGATGTGGACTAAAGTGGGTGATGGAATTCAGAGCGGATCATGTAATCCGGGATATAGAATGGGACCTACTGCAGGTGATTGAGGCCATGAATGAGATGGAGCCTAAGCTGAGTGAGGAAACTCAGGTGTTTGACCACCAGGATAGGTGCTGAGAAATGGATGATAGCATCCATTTTTGGTTTTTGGATGATAGCATGGGTGGGTGGGGGGTGGGGCGTGGTGGTGCATGATGGAGCTCCCTGCCACTTTTGTAGTGATAAAGCCTGGATGAGCACTATTGCTACTGCTCCTGTCCTAGGGACCCTCCAGTACATGGCTCCTGAAATAATTGACCAGGGCCCACGAGGGTATGGAAAGGCAGCTGACATTTGGTCATTGGGTTGCACTGTAATCGAGATGGCCACAGGTCGCCCACCCTTCCACGAGCTAGGGAACCCGCAGGCTGCCATGTTTCAGGTGAGACCACTCAGGCCCTGACTCATGAGGTGGAATGGGGACAGACTGGACCCCCAACTCCTCTAAACTTAACCTTTGTTTACCCTCCCCGCCCCCTCCCAGGTGGGCATGTACAAGGTACATCCACCGATGCCCAGTTCTCTGTCAGCTGAGGCCCAAGCCTTCCTCCTGCGAACTTTTGAGCCAGATCCCCGCCTCCGAGCCAGTGCACAAGCGCTGCTTGGGGACCCCTTCCTGCAGCCTGGGAAGAAGAGCCGGAGCCCAGGCTCCCCGCGACGTGCTCCACAGCCTTCAGGTACTGCACAGGTGGAGAGAGAGAGCACACTGGACTGAGGGCTGAGAGGCTGTGGAGCTGTGAGGGCTGGAGGGGGTCCGGGCTGACAGCCTTGTACCCCTCTCAGATGCCCCTTCATCCAGCCCTCCTCTTTCGGCTGACTCGACCACTCAGTCCCAGACATTCCCATGCCCTCAGGCACCCTCTCAACACCCTCCCAGTCCTCCGAAACGCTGCCTTAGTTATGGGGACACGAGCCAACTTCGGTGAGAGCCCAGGGTCCTGCGGTGGGTTCCCTTTATCTGGTTTTGCCCTTGTATTCCCTCTAGAATAAGCCCTCTTTGGAAACCTGGGCACCTTCACCACTTGCAAGAATGGCATTTGGTGTCCACCTCCCAAATGCTCTTACTCGTATTTAGTTAGGATGCACCCCTGTGCCAGTGTCTCTCTTTTATCCCTGTGAGATAGGCCTGAAAGTCAGAGAGCCAGCATTCAAACCCCTGGCGGGAGGTGGCAGGGGTGGTGTGGCTGCTTGCACTCGATTGGCCGCTCCCCATTGCACCCAGGGTGCCGGAGCCTGCGGCCGAGGAGCCCACGTCCTCTGAGGAGAGCTCGGGGTTGAGCCTGCTGCATCAGGAGAGCGAGCGCCGGGCCATGCTGGCTGCAGTGCTGGAGCAGGAGCTGCCCACGCTGGTGGAGAATCTGCGCCAGGAGCAAGAACAGGTGGGCGGCCCGCCCCAGCGCCCCCTGGTGGTCCAGCACCGGCAGGCTTTCTACTGATGGCCTCCACTAACCGCAGCCCCGCACCAGCATCTCTTGGCTGAAGTGGCCCTAACCCGTTGCTGACCTCCCTCTTCCTTCTCAGGGTCCCCGCCTGGGCAGGACTCTTGTGGAACAGCTACTTCGCTGCCTTGGGGAGCACATCCACACTCTCAACCGCCGGCAGCTGGCCCAGGATCTGCAGGCGCTGCAAGAGCAGCTGCAGGCCCAGGGCCTCGAGCCTGCGCTTCTGCAAGGGCCGCTCTTCGCTTTCCCCAACGCGGTAAGGGCGCTTTCTCACAGTTAGGGCTGCCCAGAAAGAGCTAATTACCCTGTGCTGGGTAACGTGCAAGGACTAGTTGTTGAAAGATTCCTTGTCTTCTTTGTGAAGATAGATTAGGGAAGGGACATTCCCCGCTTGGAGGTTCTTAGCCCCTCCCTTTACTCCAAGCCCGCCCACCCCGCTTGCCTCAGGCAGAAAACTTTCCGGGCCTTTCCGAGTCAAGCCCCACCTCTTTTGGAGGCTCAGCGGTCTCCACTGGCCCCCCTCCCTCTTCAGGTGAAGCAGATTCTCCGCAGGCGCCAGATCCGCCCACACTGGATGTTTGTGCTGGACTCGCTGCTCAGCCGGGCCGTCGGGGTAGCCCTGGCAGTGCTGAGCCCAGGTAGGCCTAGCCGAGCTGGCCTGTCTGCCAGCGAGGGTGTGACCCTCGCAGGGGTGGCAAACACAAAGGGAGCTGTGATCACCAGGCTTGACCGGGAAGGAGTGGGTGGGGGCAGGACCAAAGGGACATCTCCCAGACTGACACTGCTTGGCCACTGCGAAGAGCCCTGTGCACCCTCTGCCAGTGTCAGGAGGTCCCAAATGGGCACTGACACTGCCTGAGCTCACGGCACTCTTGACTGGCAGAAGTGAAGAAGGACGCAGTCCCACCGGGGACAGAAGAGTCCAATAAAGAGGAGTCCCAGCAGAAGCAGCAGGAGACCCCAGCTCAGCAGAGCTTGCTCCCAGGGGAACCTGAGGAGGGCCCCCCACCTCTGATGGTGCAGCTGGGCCTCTTGCAAGCAGAGACTGATAGGTAAGGCCCCTGGGACCCGACCATGCCTCTGTGAGCTTCACCCCCGCTCTGTCCTCCTTTCTACTGGCCTTCTGCCATCCAACAGGCTTCGAGAGATCCTGGCTGAGAAGGAACTGGAGTGCCAGGTCCTGGTGCAGCAAGCTCTACAGCGGGTAAATGAGGAGGCCAGGACCTGTTCCCTGGCCTTGGAGCCCCCAGGTGAGCGGGACCTGGCTGGAGAACACTAATGATGCTGTGAGACAGCTCCTGGCAGGAGGCATCCCGGGATTTACCTGATTTCTTCTGAACAGCTGCCGGGACAGTGGACCATGGCCTGGTGCAGTGGCTACAGGAACTGAATGTGGATTCAGGCACCATCCAGACAGTAAGCGGGATAGTGCTGGCTATCCTTGACCTCCACCAACCGAAGATGCCATCCCTGCCCAGCTTTCAGCTTTTCTGTTTTTCCCTCTGATGCGGGGGATCTCAACATTAGAGGAGCACTTAGTATACCCTTCCCATGTACGGACGAAAAACCTGAGGCCCAGAAAGGGGTGGGATTTGCCTTAACATGTTGGCAGTAAGATAGAACTAGCCTCTGATTCTCTGGAACACCCTGATTTTAATCTCTCCCTGTTTTGGGATCTTTGTCTGTAACTAGTTGCTGAACCATAGCTTCACCCTCCATTCCCTACTGACCTGTGCTACCAGAGATGACCTTATCTACGCCCGAATCAGGTATGTCCTGGCCCTCCAGGATGACTCATGCGTATGGGATGATGCTGGCCAGATCTTGACCCCTAGCTTGGGGACAGAAGGGGGCATTAGGCCGACAGCGAGTACCAGACAATACCCAGGGCCTTCTAGCTGAATCACACTGAGCCTGCTACCCCCAGGGGAGGGATGGTGTGCCGCATCTGGAGAGCCATCTTGGCACAACGAGCAGGATCCATGGCTGTTACCTCTGGCCCCCAGGAGGCTGAAGAAGGGCAAGAAGGGCATCAGAGGCAAGATGCCAGACCCAAGGATGGGTGAACGGAGAAGACACAAGCAACTCATGAAACACCCATCCCAGGACCCAGGAGCAACTGGAGGAGGCTGGGGGGTGGGGAATCCAACCACAGAGATGCCCTAAGCTCATCAAGCACCACCAAACACTATTAAACAGGACCTTTTGTACCTTTGGGCCTTGGCAACTTCTGAGGTATGCGAGGGTCCTGGGACCAGATCTCTCTAAGACCTTTGTCTGAATCTAAAAGTGGCTTTACCTGGCCCCTTGCACTTTCCTGATTCTTCCCTGTCTTCACCCCACACCAACCCCAGGCAGACATCACCAGCCTCTTATTGCCCTAGAATAGGCTTTATTGACTTCTCCAAGGGTAGGCCCTGAGATGGGGGTCCAGAGAGGGGTTTGGTAAGGCTTATCAGGCAGCTATGTCCTGGGGGCCAGGTTGGTTCTGAGGGGCAGAAGGCCATCCACCCACTCGCATGGTCGATCCAGGAGTGTTTGCCATAGCTGCTTCTCCTCAGATGTGGAATCCATCCAGGGCACCTGGAGCCCATAGCTGCTACCTGGGCAAGGGTAGAGGGCATTATCACATTGGACACCTCAGGTCCCAAGGAATACCTGCCCGGTCCCAGACTATGCACTTACACCCCAGTACTCAGTGGACACCAAAGCTCACAAAAGGGCAGAGAAGTACCCAAGACTACACATTAAGCCCCTGCCTCGCAGCACTGGCTGCTCCTAGAGTCCTGCCCCACTCACCGGTGCCCAGGCTGAGGCGTGTGCCCCCCAGCTGGTGGCTGGCCAGGGCCCCATGGTCCCAGAGAGAGAGCTCAGCACAGGCCTGGCGCAGGTCGGCAGGCCCGAAGCCATCGTAAACCATGGTGTGGTTGAACACAGGGCTCAGGCTCCTTCGCACCACCCTTGTCCGTTGGCGGCTGGCCCGGCTGTCATCAGGCAGCACCGAGCTGTGGGATACGTGGACTGGCATCAAGTGGCTACAGCCTCACACTGCCCAGAACCAACTTGTCACTGAGTTCTACCCATACTCCCTCACAATGACCATGTCCACTGGCTTCTGCCTGAGACCTGTCCTCAAACCCTCGCTACTCTGGACAACCTTTGCACCAGCCTCTACTCAGGTCTCCTACAAGAGTAATGGTTCTGAAATGGGATTTTGCTACTCCCAGTTCAGTGATCTTCGCTGACCCCCTGCTGTCCCCCAGAGTAGTTTCCAAACTTTTTAAAGCCTTGGAGCCCTTTCTGCAAGATAAACTATTGCTCAGAGGTACAAAACCCTAGAGAAAAAACAATGTCCGGTGAATCAGGGCTGGGATCGCAGACCCTGTTGAGGCCTACCTCCTTTTCACTCTCAGGGTGGGGCAGAAGCTGGGATACCACCAGGGGTTCCCCAGGGAACTTACTTTGAAAACCACTGAACTGCAGGGCCTCATAGCCTGGCCTTGCAGGGCCTCCATGGAAGGGGCCCCTGTGACCTCAAGTCCCAGCCTCAGCTCTCCAACAAGTCCTAAAGGTGCCAGTCGCTGAAATATAGCTCCTCAAAAGTGTCCTCAATTCTCTTGACTCAAGCTGTCCCCTTTACCTCTGCTCAGTGGTCAAAGCCCAGATTGAAGGGATAACGGGTGGGTGGTTAGAAGGGAGTGGGGAGCTCCACTTCCGGCAAAGGGGAGGTCCCAATGTCCCTCACCATTGCACGTAAGTATCCAGGGATCCTGAACGGAGAGGCACAAGGTCCTGAGCGTCCTTCACCCAGAAGTGCAGCTCCCCGCTGGGGGGCAGTCCTGCGCCTGCGGAATCCCTCAGCTCAGGCTTCGCTCCTTGAGCTGCCCTCGCTCAGGTGGGATACGAGCCCCCCCACCCCCCAGAGGCAGGTCCAGCTCCTCTTGCGAGTGGCCACTCACCTTCAGAGCCTGCGGGGACGTACTTGAGGGACAGAGAGAGCCACCCGCGACTGGGAAGGTTGTCAGGAGAGGGCAGGGCCTGCGAGAGGTGGCTCAGGGTCAGGGAGTCTGGGCTCCAGGCGGGGCGCACGGGTGGAGTCTCCAGACTCCCGTGGGCGTCGTTAGCAGGAGGGTGGGGTCTACAGGGGCGGGGCCAGGCCTCCGCACCCCCTGAAGGTTTCCCAGCCGAGGGGAGGCTCAGCTGAAGGCAGCGGAGGGTCTGAGGGGCACAGCTTGGTGGGGAGAAAACCGGAGATCGGTGCCAAGGGGTCCTCCCCCCACACGGGTAGCTGCCTCACCCGGGGCTGCAGGGGAAGCCAGATGGCCTCAGAGTCCCACTCCCATGTGTCCAGGGCCACTTCAACTTCGCCTAGAAAGATGTTGCGACCCAGGCTTTCGCGGTGCCACACGGACAGGCTCAGCACGCGGCCCGGGAGCTCGGCCTGCGGGACAGAGTACTGGGGGACGGGAGGGGCGCCTTAGCGGGGCACCGCGGCCCGGGGCCCACGGTTCCCCTGCGGCGGGAGTGCCGGCGGGGCTCCCTGCAAGATGGACTGCGGAGAAGCCCCAAGGGCGTTAATGGGAGCCTGGACTCCGTGCCCACCGCGACTCCCTGCAGTTCTTGCGGCAGAATGGAGCGCTGGAGCCAAGGGCAGCAACGATACAAACGCTGCCCCTGCCACCCTGGCTGCGCCGACCACCCTGGCGCTCAGGAAGGGGTGTCTGGTTCATGAATGGGGGCCGGCCCGTCGACGCAGTCTTACTCGGAGAGTCTCGTTGAAGACGGGGTTCAGATTCCGTTTCTTCACAGCCGTCTTGCGCTTGCTCTGCTTATCCGGGAGGAGGTAGCTTTTGACGTAGCTGCAGCGGGAGAGGTGGGGGCCAGAAAAGCAAAGTGGTGGGGAGGCCCCTCCAACACCCCCTCCCCGGCCGGGGGCTCCCGCAGCCGCAGCCTGGAGCACAGCTTCACGTGCCAGGCCTCGTGCAGCGCTTTACAGGGGCCATCTCAGCAACCCCGCGCCTCCCAAACACCCTGTGACCCCCATTGCGAAGACGGGGAGAGGGGAGACAGGCCGCGACAGGTGGTCGGACTGGGCGTCGAGAGCCACCTGCGGTCCGCCGGGCTGGGGCACTCACGGGTCGGAGCGGCGGCGCCGCGCGGCCGCCAGGTTCTGGCACCGGATCACGTGGACGCGCAACTCGCCGGCGTCCGGCTCGTAGTGCAGCGCGAAGTGCACCGAGCCGCGCACCGGCACGCCCGCCTCCACCTCCCCCGACAGGCTCATCTGGCTGCCGCTCAGCTGGGGCGGGTAGAGGGTGGGAATGTCAGCGGGGCGCAGGCTCCCCCTGGGGCTGAGGAGCGTGGAGGACCCGAGCGGGGCCATGCGGGGCGGGGGGTGCGGGGTGTGGGCCCAAGCGAGGAGAGAAGGTAAAGGGCACTGGGACGTAGCTTGCCTAGGGGCTGGAGTGTCAGGTCGGAGGGCGAGGGACGGGTGAGGCAGAGATTAAGCCGCGGGACGTGGGGAGGGTAGGAGCCCCATCGCCTCCTCTCACCGTGGAGTTGAGGCTGGACACAGAGGAGCTGCTGCTGAGCATGCGGTCAAGCGAGGGGCCGGGCCCCGGAGCCTCCTCCCCATTCTCCAGGATCTCGGACACCGCCTGGATCTGAGGAGGGGAGTAGTGAGGGGGCCCGCTTTTCCCAGCCCCTTCCCCGGCTGGTGCCCACGGCTCGCTCCCCGCCCTCAATCCGCCCCGGGTCTTGAGACCAGCTACGGTCCTCCCGCCTACCTGGGCCGGGCGGGGCTGCGGCGCCTCCTCTCCGCCAGGGGGTGGCTCCGGCTCTGGGTCCGCCCTCTGCTCGTGGACCTGTGTGCCCCCTGGGCCAGGGGCTGGGGTGGGGTGCAAGTTGTCGGGCCAGCCCTCTCAGCTGGCCCAGAGCAAATTTGGAGGAACTGGTGTACAACCCCGATGACCTGAAGGTTGGGGCCCCAGTGCTGCTCTAGGGTCGTCCACAGAGACCACAAACCTCTCCCCACCCCTAGTGCTGGAAGAGGAAAGTCAACACAGGTGGTTGGAGCCACTTAGAGTTGCCTCTGATCCCCACAACCTCTCTGGGCTCCCCAACACACCCCCTCCCACTTACATTCCTGGGCCTGGGACGACTCCTCATGATCTGAAGCCTCCGGAGGGACATATGGTGAGGGGAAATCAGGTCCCTGAAGGGGGGAGCAAGGGTTAGAGGTCACAGTGGGGACTAGCGATGAAGGGGTACAAGGTTGTGATGGGGTCATGGGCCAGAGGCTCCAGCTGGCTGCCCCAGCGTTAGGTTAGCACAGCCACCAGGGCAGGGCTGGCAACCAGCTGCAGGACCAGTCAGTCCTGTATCTCACACCCCTTCACACTCCAGTGCCTGCCCTGCCTGACTCCTGGGGTCCCCTTAGTGGGAGACAGGAGTCCTGGACCTTGCCAGGCTCAGTTCCTACTCCACCTGTGATAGCCAGGTTCAGAGATTTCCTTAGAGGTCCATCCTCCCATCTGACAGAAGAGGATAACAGAGGCACAGGGTCTCCTGGGTCTCTTTCCCAACACAACCCATCTCTACGCCACTGTACATTCCTTTGTTAGTTTAGCGCTCACTCATTACTTACCTCAGACTCATTGAGCCGAGCCTCGGGGGCCTTGTCTATGGGGAGCCTAGGAGCAGGGAGAAGTGGTTGTCAGGGATGGGACCCGGATGGCTTACAGGCACCCTCCACCCCCTACCACCCCTACTCACGTGGACTCCAACTCCTCTTCAGTCTCGTCCCCAGCAGCCTCAGCCTCCTTATTGCTCTCCAGAACCTGGTCTCCTGTGTGCAGGTGAGGAGTTCTGTGAAATCCCCCTTCACAGAAGGTCTGGCCCTGGCAGATACCACCTACTTCTCATAACCTACGGAGGGGTACAGTACCCAGCCAAAGGCACAGGACTGGAACCCAGGGTCCATATATACTGGGTACCCCAGCCTGCATGAAGCCTGTCCTGCCCTAAGGATCTCCTCTCACCCCTGGAGCTCTTCTTCCTGCGGATAGAGGCTCGGACAAGGTCAGAGCCAAGGTGGACATGATGGTGCCGTTGGGTGCGTGCTTCCTGGAACCAGTCCCCTGTCAGGATTTTCAGCTGCCCAGGGTCTGCCAATGAGGCCCGGAGCTTCCTGGAGGATAGGGAGATCATGGCTGTTACCATTCACCCAACCAACATTTCTGGCCACCCACTATGTGCCAGGCCCTGTATCTGGGGCCAGGGACACAACAGCAAATCAGACTTAATCCCTACTCTCTGGAGGAGCTCAGGCTGGTGAGGACACCGAGTCCAGAATAGACAAGTACACTATAGGGAGGTAGTTGCCATAATGGATGTAAGAAGGACCAACCTTGAGGTAAATATAAAGTAGGAGCCAGTGTTAGTTGTAAGCAATTATCCATTATAAGACCACCAGAAGATATGTTTTCTTTGTTTTGTCACCATTACTAATTCAGCTATACTATAAAATTCTGTAACCAGGGCCCTGTCTGGTGGCACACTGGATAAGGCGCTGGCCTACGAACCCAAAGGTTGCTGGTTCGATTCCCAGCCAGGGCAACATAACCAGGTTGCAAGCCAGGTCTCCAGCCAGGTGAAAGGCAACCATACACTGATGTTTCTCTTCCTCTCTGCCTCTCTCCCTTCCCATCTCTCTGAAAAATAAAATAAATAAAATATTTTAAAAAATCATCTCTGCAGACTGTGGAGTCACCTTCCACTCTGACTCAGTCTTCCTGTAAGTAATTTACTCTGTAATAAATTCTGTTATAATTCTGGGTTTCCTATGTAAAAAAAAAAAAAAAAAAAGTGGGGACAGCTTTGCCTTAGGAATCCAGAGGAGGCCGCATTTGAATTTTATCTTAAAGGACAAATTGGAGTTCTCCAGGTAGAGAAGGAGACTTATTATTCATTGAGTGACTACTATGCAGAATTCCTCCTAATACTATGAGGAAGGAGTCCTTAGCTACACTTTGCAGATGAGGAGCGTGGGGCTGGGTTGGGGGAGGGGGGTTCAGGTAAGTTGCCCAATGTTACATAGCTAGGAGGCGTCTGCCACCAAGCACTACTTATAAGTCCCATGCTCATATGCTGCTGTGCTCTTTTAGGAAGAAGGAACGATCTAGAAGTGAAAGGTGGGTGTGTTCAGGAACTGTGGAGCACCTGAATGGCTGTAGTGGACACTCAATGTGTGTGTGTGGTTTCTGGTGGCAGATGGGAGGCTGGCAGGACCAATCAGGGGGTCCTTGTGGACTATGCTGAGGGGCTAGCACCTGATACAGATGCTGAGGAGCCATGAGAAGGTTCAGCCAGGCACATTAAGGACAATTCTGAGGAGCTCCAGCTGCAGCCTGGCTGCAGCTGGGTTGGCTGGAGCAGGCAAGGCTGGAGTCGGGGAGGCTGGCAGGGAGCTGATGCAGCCTCCAGGAAAGAGGTGATAAGCTGAGCTGGCCAGGGGTACAGGGAACCAAAACACAAAAACAAGAACTGCTCAGATATCTAACAGGCTGCATGTTGGTGGGGGCCCCCCCAGTGCCTGAGGCCCCCTCCTCCCGGCCTTCCTGCACTCTCTCACCTGACTCGCCCCTCCTCCAGCTGGCGCAGGTGGGCATCTCGCTTCAGGACTTCAGCAATGGCCTCCTGCTCCTCCTCCGTCAGGAAGCTGAGGTCCAACAGCTCACTGGCCTCGGGCTCTGGCTCATGCTCCATGAGAGGGCAAGGTGGAGCCCAGAGCCCCTCTTGAGATGGGTGGCCACTCTGGGGCATCAGCTGAGACAGTGCCCCCACTGGGCACACATAACTCCCTGGGGGCAGATAGCCAGGGTCTGCTCATGCCCTGTACAAATACAGGGCACATCCTGGAGCTGATTGCCTCTTTCTGCCCAAATATATGCTAGGTGGTGGGCAGGGTACAACCCCAGGAAGGCTGAGGTCAAGGTGGCATGGCATGCGATGCACCTATGGACACATGCACACATGGGCCTATAAACCACTCAGGGGCACACTTGAAGGCATAAACAGACACACACGCACACACACGGATACATGTAAACACAACTACCCACAGGTGTACACCCAGTCATACATGCACACTGATCCCTGTAGAGACAGGGCACGCACACCTGTTCCTCCATGAAGGGCTCTATGCGTCGTAAGCTCAGATCCTTGCCCAAACCAAGAAATGGACCTGACATAGTCTTAAACCTGCCCACAGGCCCATGCACACAAAGAGAGGCAGGACCCACAGGATGGGCTCACCTGTACAAGAGTAAGTCCGGGGACAAAGATTTGTCTCTAGATACACACAAATCACACAGGCTTTTTCACACATACATTGCTATCCCCCACCCAACTGGATGGTGAGCTCCTTGAAGGTAGAAACAGGCCTTCACTCCAAAAGTCAGTACTTTGCACACAACAGATGGTAATTAAAGGCAGGAACACATCTGCACACACCTGGGGAGTGAACACACACAAACATGCACCCAGACACAGGGGCACACACACGTATCTGCTCACCCTCCTGCCCTGAAACTTCCCCTCCCTCCATCCTTCACCTCCACCCTGCCCCGACCCATTTGCCTTCCTGTCTGAGGCAACCTCCTCCCCAGCCTACACCCCTAACTTCCTCCCACCCTCCACCCCCGAGGTAACTGTCACACCCACTCCCACAGACCTTGAGACTGGGGATTCCCTGGCTGCCAGCCCTGCCCTTTTGCCCAGGTGGCCTGGGCCCCTTGCTCTGGCTGCTTCAGTCCCCCACCCCCTTGACCCAGGATCTGGCTGGGGTCCCAGTGGTGGAGGCCAAGTGCTGACAAAGCAGCTCCAGCCCTCGGGTACCATGGTGACACCGGAAGCAAAACATTTGCCCAGCTCTGAGGGGCATGTGGGTGTGTGGACGTGGCAAGGGGCCCATGACTGGGCCATGGGCACAGGAGAGCCATGGCCTGAACCCACTGGGCGGTCTCTTCTCCCAGTCCCTCCTGGGCCCTCCCATGCCAGGACAGCAGGCAGGCTGCGTGGGAAGGCAGGTCCTGGCTCGAGCGGCTGCCTGCACTGTGTCCGCCCAGCTGAGTCAGTGTCCAAAAGCCCAGGCAAGCCCTCTGCCTTGCTGCCCTGACACCCTCTGGGAGCCTGGGGTTTCTGCAGTGTCCAGACCTTGTGTGCAGCCTGTGTGAACGCCTGCACGCTCCACACTAACTCGAGTTCCTGTACATCTACTGTGTTCAAGGCGCTGGGTATTGAGGTTCCGGGCTCTTCTGTAGCTGGTGTGTGAGCCCATGGGATGTTCCCATTGAGTTGTGCTATTTTTGAGAGTTGGCTCAACAGGTATGAGCCTGTGTATTTTGCCAGCATATCCTATCACCGCATGTGTGTCCGTGTCCTGTCACAGTGTGATACTAAATGGATGACCTGTCTGTGGGATGTATTCTGTGACCTTCTGGGTGACAGTGTTACGTGGTGTATGTGCTGTGTTTTTCCTACTGTGCTGTAAGTGTAACAGTTGTGTATTGTGGTGTGTACTCTTGGTACCCCAAGGGTCATCAGGTGGGGTGTGTGTGTGTGTGTAGGTGGGGGGACTCTCCGTAAAACCGACCCTGCTCTTGTCCTGCTGGTGGGCCCGGGACTGCGCTGTGGGCACCAAAGCTCAGAGTCCCTATAGCAGCACAGGCCTTCCTGCTGTCCCCTCTCCTCCCAGAGGCAGAATCAAGTATCTGGTCTTCCCCGCTCTGTTTCAACACTGTGGGCCAGACCCATTGGTCAATACAAGGGTCTCTCCATCTGTCTGGCTGTTCCAGTCCCAGACACGCTCCTGCCTCCCCCACCCCAAGGTCCCAGAGGGCGCTCAGGATAACAGGTAGCAGTGCCTGCCCCTTGGGACACTAGCAGAAGACCCCCATCCTGAGGCATGTTACCTTGTAGGGGTCCAGTGTGGAAGGGACACCTTCTTAGGGTGGCCCCAGCTCCCCTGGCGGCTGAGTTTCAGGGACCAGGAGGAAAGCGGTGAGGGACTAAGGCTGACTCAACCAGCAGCTCCACGGAGCAGGCTGCCCCACTAGGAGGAGGAAACACCTTCTCAGGAGGGCCTGATGCAAAACCGGGCCTGGATTTCATTCACCAGGGGTGAGCCCTAGCCTCTTGCCTCTACTCTCAGAAAACCCAGAGCTGATTTGCTGGGCAGGAGATGCCTGGGACTGGCCCCAGCTCCACTGCAGACTCACTGTATAACTCCTGTCAATTCCTCAGGGCCTTGCCTGCCCCATCTGTAGAATGGGTAGCAGCCCCACCCTGCCCACTAAAGAGCTGATAGAAGCTTGCTTTGAAAATAAAGCTGGAAACCTTACTAAGAACCAGGATAATGGAAGAATTGCAGTCAGACAATCCTAAGAAGAGTTTCTGCTCTGCCCTGTGTGACTTTGAGCAGGTCTCCTAACCATTCTGGGCTGCAATTTTCTCCAAATGTAAACAACTGTGGGCAGCAGAGTGTGAAGATCCTATTACAAGGGAAATGCAAGTGCCTGGCACAAGCTGGTCTATAGTGGGTAGCAGTTCCTTTAGTCAGCCACTGCCCCTCCATGTCCACATATGCCTCCTGGGAGGTGCTGGCCACAGCATGGCTGCCCTCTGCCCCGCCGGACCCCATCTGTTTGAGGAGACCTGGGCACCTCCAGGGCCAAATGAGGCTCCCACACCCTCTTTCTCGGGAAGCCCCTTTGAGCACTGCATTCTGCTTCCAGATTCTGCCTGCCCACCAAGAACGGCTTTGGGCCCTAGGTTACATTTGCTTTGCAACCATAAAGCCAGGCCCACAACAGCTTTGGGACAAGTTTGCTCCATTGCACTCCGCCTGTCCTGCTGCTCCCCCTTCCAGTATGGGTTAAAGATCGGAGGGCACCCCCACTCCGCCCCAGCCCCCAGGAGAGGAGGGGAGACAAGAAGACTCTAAATGACACCGCACTCCCTCTCCCCTCATCAGAACTCAGTAATATCACCACTCTGAGAACCCAAGGGTTCCTCCTCTACCCCAGACTAAGGTCCAGCCTTCCCCATTTGTTTTTTTTTTTGAAAGTCAATCTTATCTTTAGAGTCTTTTTACTCATCTGCTAAACAAGGGTAATCATCCTTTCTCTCTTTCTGTCTGTAGCTTGGGACACTCCTTGACTCTGATATTTCTGTTCAACTCTCACCTCAACCTGGACTCTGCTCCCCTCCCCAAATGAAACCTCTTATTTCCATGTCTGTGAACAGCCCCCAGGTCCTGGCCCCCTGACCCCTGACGCTTCCTGCCAGCCACCAGACTTCCCACTCTTCTCTCCAGGCTGGCAATTTCCTATTCATGCCCCGTCTCCCTCTCTCCCTGCCGAGGTCTCAGTTCCTGCACAGCCTCTTCCGGGGACCTCTTCCCTTCAGTCTCCTGGCTTCCACATCCAGTCCCTCTGGCCCTTAATTGCACAGCTATTAGAGGGCCCTGTCAATACCCCACTTAGTCATACCTCAGCTTTGGAAGGTGCCAGGTGACAACCAGGGTAACCCTGTGACCCTTTTAACAAATCTGCTCTAAATCAGCCCAGCCTCCCTTAGACACTTCCACGGACGTAAGTCTCATCATCTGAGTGCGCACCTTTTTGGGCGACTCAACTTGGAGCCCCACCTGTCTCTAATCGTCTTTAGAGCCTTACAGACTGCCCCCTGTCCCTTCAGCGACAGGCCATCTGTTCTCCCTAATCCTCGCTGCAGGAGGCTTCCCCACCTGCCGCCACTGCGGGGCAGGGTGGGTGGGGGATCAATGCCTCTGCACTATGGCTGGTCTCTAGGCAGCTTTAAATGGTCAAGAAACCTCAGATCAGGGTTAAAATTCCCTGGAGGGCAACTTGGTCCTTCATGGCCTTGAATCAGTGACAATCTCCAGAAGCCTCCCCCTCTCCCTTACAACAGGGACAACAGCAGTCATTTCATAGGACTGCCATCAGGAGTGTTCCCTATTTCTAGTTTCAAACATCTATTCTCTCTTGGTCCCAGTGCCCTCCCTGGTCCTTTGGAGACCCCCAACTCCACCCCGCCCTGCACTCTAGTAGGGCCATCTCACAGATGGTTCCAAGTGGGGGCTCCAGAGCCAAGCTGCTTCTACCTCCGTGACATCAAGCAAGTCAGTTTAATGCTCTGTTTATTTCATTGGTAAAATGGGGATGATACACTTACCTCATAGGGCTGTTGTGAGGATTTATAATGAGGACTGGTACCTAGTAAGCACTCAATAACTGTTGTGTGATGATGGTACCTGTTTATGTCCTGCCTCTGTAAAGCTAACTAAAGATCCTGCTAGGTAGAGACAGGCCTTCAAATTTTTTTCAGCCTTGGCTGATGTGGCTCAGTGGATTGAGCACTGGCCTATAAACCTAAGGGTTGCAAAGTTTGATTCCCAGTCAGGGCACATGCCTTGGTTGTGGGCCAGGTCCCCAGTTGGGGGTGTACAAGAGGCAACCATATATTCATGTTTTTCTCCCTCTCTTCCCCTTTCTAAAAATAAAATAAATAAAATCTAAAAAACAAAACAAAAACAAAAAAATCCAACAAAAAAATTGTTTTTTCAGTGTGGCTTGGTTGGAGTGTCATCCTATGCACAGAAAGGTCACAGGATCAGTTCCCAGTTAGGACACATACCTTGATTGTGGGTTTTGTCCCTGGCTGCCTATGGGAGGCAACTGATTGATGTTTCTCTATCTAAAATCAATAAATGGAGCCCTGGCTGGTGAAACAGTGGATAAGGCGCCAGCCTGCGAACCCAAAGGTCACTGGTTCAATTCCCCAGCCAGAGCACATCATGAGGTTGCAAGCCAGGTCTCCAGCCAGGTTCATAGCTGGAGGCAAGTGAAAGGCAACCACACATTGATGTCTCTCTCCCTTCCCCTTTCTGTATAAATAATAAATAAAATCTTTAAAATATATATACATATATATATAAATTTAAAAAATAAAATCAATGAATATATCCTTGGGCAAGGAGTGAAAACACACACACACACACACAAAATTTTTTAAAGCTCAAACAAAAACAAAAAATCCCTTTTTACAATTTTTACTGCGGTTGCCTTTTATACTGAAACCCATGCCTGTTCCCCACCAACCACCTCTCCAATGGACCCCAATACGCAAAAAGATTTTTGAAAAAGACATTTTTATTAAGTAGGGAGGAGAAACTTGCCCTGGAGAAAGTTCAGGCGTGGCAACCACAGCACTGCAGGGTCTGGGACACGCTGATCCAAGGCTCGAGGGTCTGCAGCTAGAGAGGTCTTCAAGGCCAGCCTCAGGATGAGCACAATGGGACCTCAAGATTCAGAGACCAAATTCCTTGCTAGTTCAACTAAGTGCCACATGGTATAGGGCAAGATTCAGAAAGACACCACCAAGAAAGTACCTTTTTTTTTAAGATTTTTTTATTTTCAGAGAAGGGGAAGGGAGAGAGAAAGGGAGAGGTACATTGGTTGGTTGTTTCTCGCACACCTCCAACTGGGGACCTGGCCTGCAACCCAGGCATGTGTACTGACTGGGAATCAAACCAGCAACCCATTGGTTCTCACGCTGGCACTCAATCCATTGAACCACACCAGCCACGGCAGGAAGTGCCTTTTAAGCTGGGCAATGGGAAGAAAGGCCATGGCTTTAGCAGGTGGAAAGCACAGGCCCAGAGGTGGGAGGTGCTGGAGAACAGGTGCTGCACTCTCGCTGGAGAAGTGTGTGGAGTGGAGGATGCAGGGCTCTGAGGCACAGAGAGGTGGAGGCATGGTGCAGCAGGAAAGTGAAGGGATCACTGGGGTCAGTTTAGGGGACTCGGCAATGTGACAGAAGCCAAGGGCTAGGGCTCTCGTGCTACCCAAACTGCAGACCTTGGGCTGCGGTCTACTCAGACTCAACTTCTATCCTCCTGCCAAGTTCTTCCCAACAAGGAGTACGGGAGGGATTTCAATACTCATCTGCCTTGAAGAGAAAGCTTTGGGATGGTGGGTGAAGAATGGTGGCCACTTCCAGAGCCAGGGCCCAGGTTAGGATATACCTGAGGGATGTGCCCTCCCTGTAAGCCAGGCACTGGATGAGGACTTAACCAGTCCAGACCCCTTGCCAGGGGCAGAGATACCCAAGGACACCAACGAGACAGGAGTTGAAGAGGTGAAGGGACCACTGAAGAGAAAAAACAAGGACAAGGCCCTATCTGGAGTTAAAACTTTTATTGTCCTGTGCAGGGAGCCCCACATACAGGAAGCCATGGGGCAGGGGTGAGGGGACAGCACAGGCCCTTCCCACAACATGAAGAGAAGAGGGAGCCATCACAGGTGGGAGGAAACAGCTCCCCTTCAGCTCCCTGGTGGCTCTGGATGTTCTAATGGCCCCACATCTTGGACCCAGGGGTGCCATCACCAGTGTGAGGCCCACACCTGGGGCTGGGACCAGGCTTTGTTTCTACTGCTCTCTGGTTTATGGGGTGTCACTCTGGACACTCACTCATCTCTCCAGCCTGGCTGGGGGAGCCCAGGACCCACACTGCAGGGGCAGATGGGTCCAAGACCTTGAATGCCCTGGGAGAGTGGGAAGAGGGGGCTGTGTGGTCTGGAGGACCCAAGGAGATGGGGCACAAACCATCCCTAGTGCAGCTTCTGGCAAAAGGGGGCCCATCCAGCCCTACTAGATGGTTCTAGAGGCCAGCAGTGAGGGCTCCAGGGCAGCTTAGCTTACGGAGATTTCCCAGTATACTCCCCTCCGACACCACGCCTGTAGACCTGACAGGACAGGCTCTAAACCCAGTACTAGTCTGCTGGTTGGGTCCAAATGTCCTCCCCTCCTGCACCAGGTGCTGAGCTGACGCAGAGGAGCCCAGCAGGCAGTGCAGAATCAGCTTTACAGAGGGAGGCTCAGGCCTTTCCAACAAAGAGGGTCCTCACACACTGGGGTCACAAGCCCGGGAAGGTGGGGACAGGGAACTTCCAAGCGACCAGTCAGACACAACATGCAAACACCCCCCCCACCCCCTGCTGTTCCTCAGCCCTATTCCATCCTACCAAGCCCAGACCCCTGGGTTAAAACCAGTAATGGGCTCATTGCTGCCTTTTGGGATGAGGACAAAGAATCAGGAAATAAAAGGAGTGGCGGGTCCAGGGCCATGAGGCAGCCATCACCGCAGGTTAACAACCAGGCTGGTGGTTAAGATGATGCCCAGGAGGAGGACGAAGGGTAGCCAGGTCTTCACAAAGGCCCCAACGCTGACAGAGAGACAGAGCAGGGGAGGAGGAAGCATGGGTTTGAAGGGCCTGGTGAGTGGGTACGCTATTCACGGCCCCATCCATCCAAACCCTGAAGGGGTTGCTGCCCCTGAGGAAGCTCCTGGAACCATGTTCTCACCCCTTAACTTGGTCAACCACGGTCCTGGGCAGGAGCTAGTCCAGGCTCTGGGTACAGATGTGACACCTCTCTAGGTGGGTTACAGGAGATGTGCCCATCTTCCCTAGGCCTTATTGCCTCCATCCACAATCTCCCGTCTCTGGGGAGAGCTCGTCTGGGCATGGAAGCCAGGGGTGCCGTCTGCTCACAGCCCTCATAATGGGCCCCCCTAGGAGGGGAGGAGTCAGCAAGAGTTAGCACAGTGTTGAGACTGGAGTCAGGGCTCTGGGTACAATGCCAGCTCTGTCTCCGCCTCTGTGTGACCAGTTATAGTCTTCTCAGGAGACCTCTAAAAGCCTTTGACTACAAAAAGGCCCCAGAGTCTCCTTTTCAGAAGCTCTTCATGACGAGGGCCGTTAGGAGAAAAGCTGACTCTCAAGTGGGCAGCTCACTGAACCTCGCCCAGCTGCCTTTACCTGTGAATCGGGATTAATGCCTTTGACCTCACAGGTCATGAGGCCGTGGCTTCCAAGGTCCTCCTGGGACACCATGGGGCCCACCTGCCCAGAACCCTGCCTCAGACGATGGGTGCTGGGAAAGAACCCCGTGGGACAGGCATCTACTCTCCTGAGAGGGCCCACCTGTTCACTTGACCCAAGCATCGGGCTCTGTGCATGACAGCCTCCCAGAGGAGTCACAATCATCATCCCTACTTTACCAAGAACAGCGGACGCTGAGAGGCCAAGGCAGTTACCGAAGATCTCCCAGCAAGCAAGTGACAGAGCTGGACTTGGGACCCAGGTAAAGCTGGAGCTCAGCACAGCCACCTCCCTCTCCACCAAACACTCAGCTGGTTGTTCCAGAGCCTTCACAGCTCCAGCCAGCATCTGCTTTGTCCCTGTTGGCTGAAGGGCTCTGGAAATGGCCCTGCTGGCATCTTGGGCGAGAAGCCCCAGGGAGGGCAGCGGGTGGGCAGCTCACCTGACGTACTTCCCGTACAGCAGGCAGAAGAAGCAGAGAGTCACCATGTTCCAGTTGGTGCTGTTGTTGTAGCGCATCAGGTTCAGGGCCAACGCCACGTGGGAGTGGCAGTTGTCACAGCAGAGATTATGCTGGAGATGTGGGAAGGACAGGGTCAGGCTGGGCTGGGAGGGAACTAATTCCCACCCTGGTTCCCATTTTCAGGAGCGGCTCACCTACCATGCGGTGCTTGTACTCCTCAGAGGCGTCATGCACAGCTGTGTCCCATGCGTTGGGCCCACTGGCGTATACCCGAGCAGGATCCAACTTCCAGTACCTGAGGGGAGAGGGGGGTTCTGGGCACTAGCTCAGTCCCACCAATGTTCCCTGATGCCCGCTCTGGGCAGGGCCCTGAACTGCTTGCTGAAACTGCAGGGGGGAGCCCGGTCCAGAAAGGAAACACCACGTCCAGGTCCACGCAGCAGCGTGGGATGCCCAGGGCCACGTGGATCCTAGGGAGGACATGAACTAACTCAGTTGAAGGTGTGAGAGGCTTCCTGGGTGACTCGCAGTCCAGTATGAAGGAAGAGAGGTTAGCCAGACACAGAACAGGGAATGAGCATCCTAGCCAGAGGGAACCATTTGAGCAGAGGAAGAGGCACAGAACTGTGCAGCGTGTACCAGGAATCAAGTGACGAACAGGGTGAGGGGATGTTGGAAGGTAAGGCTGGAGCTATAGGTGCAGCCATGTTGTAGGGGCCTTGGCTGTCACTCTGAGGAGTTTATCCACCAAAAAAGGATTCTCCCATGTCTCCCTACATGGGAGACCAGGGTGAGTGGCAGAGTAGCTAGTGAAGCTAAGGTTCACAAACCGGGGTGAGACCCCAAAGGGAGGGCTTGGTGCAGAAGCCTAGAGAAGTGATTTTTGATGGGTGTGTTGCCACAGGCACACCAACCACAAGAATTTTTTTTTTATCTTTACCCACGGACATTTTTCTCATTGCTTTTAGAGAGGAAGGGAGAAAGAGAAACATCGATCAGCTGCCTCCCATATGCACCTGGACTAATGATAGAATTGCAACCTGTGGATGTGCCTTAACCGGGAATTGAACCCCCAACCTTTTGGTTGTGGGATGATGCTCCAATCATCAACTGAGTCACACTGGCCAGGGCTAGGCACAAGAATTTTTAAAACATGCAACACTTTACTTCGTCCGAGGCACTGACCTTTTCCCCCTTAAGATTGTCAAATTAAAAAAATGACAGCAGCCAACATAACAATAGCCATCCAGGGTGAATGAATAAAAGATATTACCGTTTTTCAATCATATTGGTAAAAAATATCTTTTTTGGTGTGCTGCAGAACTATAGTAATTAGTTCATGTGTGCCATGAGATGAAAATAGCTAGCCTAGAGTCAGGGGGCTCATGAGAAATCAACAGGGCCTGGACAGGGGCTGCCCCTGCTGTGGGACACCAGCTCCCCCTGAATGCAGCCTCTGCAACAGGGCACCTGATGTTGTTCTGAGCACACAGAGACAGAGGCTTCATGGTCAGAACCACATTTGAGTGGGCCCCCCAAGAGAGAAAAAAATTAAGTCCAAAAGTCCAAGCGAACTAGCAGCGGCTCGTGGAGGGCTTGGGCTGCTTTTATTCTCTCCAACCATGACTTCCCAGAGGGGTTCAAACACTGCCTGCTACGCCTTCAATGGTGTATTCGCTCCTTGAGGGCAGGAGAAAGAGTACAGTTTTGGAGTGAGACAGACCTGGGTGTGAGTCCCAGCTCTGCCACTTCCTGTGTGATCTTGACCAAGTGTCTTCCCTTTCCTCACCCTTCCAACGGAGCTGAAAACACGACCTTGCTGAGCTGAGGCAAGGCCTAGCTGGCCTGTGGATAAAGGACCCAGCCAGGAAGAGCCTGGCTCTAGGGCCAGTCACATGGGTGTTCATCACTTACTTGGCAGGCTTCCCAAAGGCCATGTTGTCTTCCTGTTGAGGGACAAGAGCAGATGTCAGTGGGAAACCTGCATCCAGCCCGAAAGGTATACCTGGGTTGGTGGTG